>JABUQX010092382.1:20000-30000 GCA_015478945.1 Trachelipus rathkii | reverse complement strand
AATATAAGAGTTATTATATATTATATATATATATATATATATATTAATATATACTATATTATATAATATATATATATATATATATATATATATAATATATATATATACATATATATATATATATATATATATATATATATATAGGTGTCTAGAAGACCGTAATTTTACGGGTAGTTTTATATAGTTATAGTGTGATATAGAATTCGAGAGGTGAATGCTAAGTAAGGTATTTTAGTAGTAAAAAGCCACTTGTAGTCAAGTAGCAGAAGGCTTAGTAGTAGTAGTGGTAGATGGCAGAGGACCACACAAAGTACCACTAAGCACCCCTAAAAACATTAGTGATTAAAAGCACTCGCGAAGACACACATACAGCACCCAATTTACATATTTTAGTGCCAGGAGAGCAAGGTGTTAGGAAAATGGCTGAAGAAAGAGAGGAAAGTAAACCGAGTTGGAATGTAGATGATTGTAACATAAATAAAATGAATGAACAACTCCAAAAATGGAATGAAGAATATAGGAAAGTAAAATACATGAAATAAGAAGAGAAAAGTTCATTGGCTATAGAAATAAAGGAAAAATTAAGAGAAGAAATGGGAGATAAAGAGATAAAGAAAGAGAAAGATGAGATCATTGGGAAAAATTATAAAATGGTCATAGAAGAGAATATGATACAACTAACAATCAGAGGTCAAATCAATCCTCAGGCCAAAAACACATTTAAAACGTCAGGAGCCGTAGTTAATCTTCATGAAATAGCTAATGCTAAAAATGGAGAAAGTAATCAAAGAGAGAATGAACATTTGTATGAATGTTCGGACGAAGAATATCCGAAGACATATCGGAGTTATGATACATATAGCCATAGAGGCAGAAACAGTTTAGAACAGTTGTTTAGCAGGAGAAATAGGAGCAGAAAAAACAATGTAAGCCCTGAAAAAAGACAATGGCAATATAGGGAGCAAAATAACGCCTCGAGAAGGAGATATAGATGGAGAAATAATAGTCATTTTGAGAGAGGCAGACAGCCCACAAGACCGATCTAAAGTCTAAATAGACAAGGCCATCCTAAAGTAAAGTATAAAGTAAATAATGTAATGAAAGATTGGCTGTCAGAATATGAAAACTCCAATGAGGATGAAGTAGAAAAAACTCAAACCTCTCACTGCCCAAACAAATGGGATAAAGTAGATTTGTATAAAACCGCTCCGAACGAAGTAAAGAAGGGCAATGATACCACATCAAGCTCTGATACAGAGTATGAAAGGTACTTATTAGCACAGCTACAAAAGTATTGTTCCATCAGCAATGGGGAAATAAGCCCTAAGAGAGAAAATCTTACAGTACCGAAAATAGTCGGATACACCTACCAAGATAGGGAAAAGCCCGCGAATATAGACAGCGGACTAGGCCCCGAGACGATTGGGATCTCATATAATGGGGGGCAGGACCATGCGAGAGGGTATTATGGAAGCCTGCTTCGAAACTTTCGCATTGGAAAGAGAGTAATGCGAGAATACACCGCATCAAACGCTGGTACCGAATAGCGTACCACCAGCGGTAGAGCACCGTTGACACACATGGTACAATACCATACGGTCTCTATTTATAAGCCCAATAGTTTATATAATATTTAATCAATATAATAAATATTTTTATTTTTTATTTTCTCTCATATTTTTAAATTACAATTTTATATATATATATATATTTTTAGATGAGTAGTTAAATTAGGTAAAATGAATATTTAAAAACTGACACTAATAATGTCAAACTTTTTTCACATAAATATATATATTAATATATATCACTTGGCAGTAATTTAGGTATACCTACATATAGTGTTTAACTTAAATAACACAGTATTTTTTTATTTATATACATAGTTATATACATACACATAGTGCCTAATTTATAAAACATAGTATTTTATTTATATACATAGTTATATATATATATATATACATAGTGCCTAATTTATAAAGTCACAGTATGATAGGTAGGCAAAGTACCAAACCTATAAACATAGTTATTAATTAATACACGTTTAAAAATATGTGTATATGTTTACCTGCACCCTGTGCATGGGAAATATAAGGTGCGAGGACATGAATGAAAGTCCTGAAAATGTCTGTGGAAAACTGTCAAAGAAACAGACACATTTAGATTGAGAAAAGATCAAAGGCCAAAAAGTGATATTAAGAAAGATGATAACTCAGTCTTCCAGAGGAATGGACAACCACTTAGAAGTCTGTAGAAACCCAATCCAGTACTAATACCACTAATAACCAACGATCGGAGTATCCAAGCTTGAATGTTTAAAAACACCTATGTGTGAAGTGATCCGATGGACAATCCATTAAAACGCACTAGGCAGCGGCAGACAGCCGTAAGTCGTCGTTGACCGAGTATAAATTGGTCCGATGCCGAGGTACTAGTGACTGGTATATTCGTGCCACGTAAGCCGAAAGGATCGAAGCTATACATAGAGATTTGTAGAATTTTTGGATGCCTACAGGCCCACCTGCCTGCAGAAGAACCAAAGGCGCACCTAGAAGTCATATAGATTTATATTAAGCTCAAAGGAGCCATGAAAATGAACAACCTTATAACGGTAATATTAGCTATAGAAGCATGAAGAATTGGCACAAAAGCAGAACAAATCTGGCACTAAGACGCTTGTATTAACCCTTTAAGTCCTAAGCGGTCACTGGTGTCCGCTTTTCTGTGATAGATATTATTGGCTAAAGGCTATGAAAACGGCCGAATGAAAGCACCCTATATAATCGTTTATGTAATTATTATTTGAAGGCCTAAGAATTAACTCTTACAAGGCTGAAACAACGAATATTTTTTCAGTTGGCTGTAGAAAGCCATACCGCTACTCATTTAATATATATAAAACTGATACACGAGTTCACATAGGCTCGAAAAGATAGATTTATTTTGGAAAATTAGACCCGCCGATGGCGTAGGATACTGTAAAATCAATATTAAAAGATTAGAATTTTGGAAAATACATTGCTATAACATATTATACTATCACCGCTCATTAAAACAGAGTAAATAGTTTAAATAATGGCGAGGGAACACACTTCGGTTCCAGCTTAATTCATCTTAATACCGCCTGATTCGGCTCAGATGAAAAGCAATTGTCCCGAGCTCAAACATCATTCGGTATTCCACACCGAGAATGAGCATAGCCTGTCTGATATAAGTTCAGACGAATGGTTAATTTTGTCCCGAGCGTGCTCACTCCTTTATATAAGAATGAGCATTGCTTACATTGGTCTGACCCAAGCTCAGACAAGGACTTCTAAAATCCAAGAAGTCTTTGACCTAAGTCCTTTGATCGAAATATACTTTGATCAGGATTAAGGAGTTGTATGGATGATACGTCTGATTGAGTAGGACATTGATCTCAGACGAAAGGTACTTATCGGGAAAGTACGATTGGTTGTGCATAGCATTCTATCATATTGTCTGAAAAGTTCAAAAAGGACAAGGTGGATGCGTACTGCACATTATGCACCATATTATATCATGCAACAACTAAAGAAGCATATGTACTTCAGACGATGCGTTCTACCCAAAAAGGCATTGAAAAACATCATGCCATCAAAGAGTTAATAGCACTATAACATTTAAGTGCAATAACATACATAGAAAGGCGCATACACTACCGCGCATAGCAGTTAATAGTCACACATTACCAAAAGAGTTCCATCATAATAAGAATTCAGAAGAAGAACTCTAGTGCCTCCACCAAGGGCAACCGAGAATGTTAGAAGAACAAAAGCTGAAGGCATGAGGATACGACACTTAGAAGGCTTATAAAGCGAAAGAGGTTAAAAACTCCTGGAAAATGATCCTACTTTTAAGTTTCGAAACTCTGCCATGAAGCGAAGCTCTTCAAACTGGGATCACCTTGGTGAAGCAGAAGAAACATCAGTCATTGTCACACTAGTCTAGCATATAATAGTCAGAATAATTTAAGATGTAACATCATTAAGACAAGTCAGTAGAAGACGCAACACTCACGATAGAAAAAGGAATCAAGAAGGTCTACGAGGCTGCATTAAAAAGCGTAAGCCACTTCCTCATAAAGGCGATAGAGGAGAGGAAACTCCACTTCTGATACTTACTTTTCGTTAGAAGTAGAGCTCTTTGAACACAAGTCAAAATGGTGAACACACATCACATCTAAAATGTCAGAATAAATTAATAATGATAAATAAACATATATAATCCGATAACCTAAAGCAGAATGTCTGAAGGAAGGAACAGAGAGCAGAATCCAAGGAAATTGTGCGCGCTAGCAATTTCAAAATTGGGATAAAGAAGGAATGACTTCAGTTCTAATTTCTTACCCTAAATTCAGATAAGATGCGATGCAGTAAGAAATAAATTTAAAAGGATGTTAATAATAAATTCAATAACAGAAATTAAGAAACATTGAACAAAGTTTCCACAGTGAAGAGTTGTTAATAACAATTTCCCTGCACTGTACATTTACTTTCTTCCATGGCTTAAAGGAAGAGGGAGATGGAAGAGCACGGAGAAGTTGTTAGAAATAACCATCACAATAAGAAATAATAAAAGTCCTGAAAAGAAGCTATAGAAAATGCATAGCATGATAGAGAGCAAGATAGCTATCAAAAGTTATAAATAAAATTTATAGTACCTTGATGTAAGTGAATGAGAGGAATTGGTGATAAATAATTTTTCTTATTTACTTATCTCAATGTGCTATGAAGGCAACCTGACCAAGTGAAAAGTAACCGTCTGTAGAAAAAAGGAGAAATCGGGAGCCCGAATACGGGAAAAGTAAGGGAGTGACCTAACTCTCGAAGTTTCTTGAAACTCAGACTCAAAGCTGAATACAAGGATCAGGGGGACAACGACCTTTCACAAAACCATAAATTTATGCAAATATATCTGATCATACAAGCAGAATATCTATGTGTAGAAAGGAAAAGAACAAGATCAAGAGATTGTATGTTCGGCCGTACATACAAACTCAAAGTTGGAATAGAGCTTAAAACCTCAGGACAAATGAGTCCAATCTTGAAATTTCAGACCTAACACAAGATATGAAGCAAAGTGTGAAATAGATCAGAAAGAAAATAAAGATATTAATAATAAAATACCCATGGTAAAATCTATTTTAGATAAATATACACCAGAAATTACAGGTGAAACTTAAGAACATTTAGACACAATATGTATGAAGAGGTAAAGAAATAATAATTAACACGTAATGTGTAGAGAGAGGCATGAAGAAACATATAAAAAAAAATGCCACCAAAACCATCCAAAACGTGGAAAATATTCCAGGATTTAGGATATTTGTTAATATTTTATCAGTTGAAAGAAAACATACAAAAGGCACAGAACACTTTATCAGTTGAAAGAAAACATACAAAAGGCACAGAACACCATTAGAAACAAAATGGCAAAATGTCAGAAGAAAACTCGCACCATTGGGTGAACAAGGATGAGCGTAGCAGACAGTATGAACACTATTATCTGCTGTACTCATTTTATTTCAACTAACTGGGCATCACACCATCATCCAATAGCCATCAGAACTTACCAAGCTTACGCTGAAACTCGACTTTGTGGAAAATATTATCAAAAGGAAAGCCCATAAATTCCAAGAATGCAAAGATCGAACAATGGAAGAAAGCTATCAGAGATAGTTTCTTTATTTCATATCTCCTTTTCCTCTCTTGAATTAACGAAAGAACGAGGACATATGGAATGAAGGGATTGTTGATGAATGACAATCACCGAGAAAGCTGTAGAAATAACAGGACATCAAACAGAGGTGCATTAAAATGGAATAGGACAAGTAAAGAAACAGATGTGGAATTGGAATTGATCAGCCAACAAGCATCAAATACAACTACAAGTTTGAAAACCATAGAAATGCATCCCAACACACATCGAAAGAAAGGAAGAAGCATACTACCTGATAACAGCATGATAAACACAGAATGTGGTACAGATCCTACCACAAACTCCCAGCAGTTAAAAGTAAAATTAATAATTTAGTTAAAGCTAAAAAAGATCTTTCAATGGCATACCTCAGAACACATGTGTACAACTGAACCATCTTCTTAAGTAGAAAATCAAAAGATCTTATAGAGTAAAAGGACATAAACAGATATTTTTAAGCAGATATAATAATAAACAAGCTTCAAGCAAAGAAATTCATATAATAAAAATAAAAGGAAACATATAAATAAATATATATTTTAAACATAGATATATACAGGATAAATGTAGTGAGATTAGTAAAAGAACCTGTATATCCATTCAGATAATAAACAGAACATCTTTAAGAAAGAAAAGATGAAACCTTTTACAAAGGAGATATTAAAACTATTTAACAATGGAAATGTAAACTTGTAAAGAAAGACATTGTGACTCTGACCATGAAGTGTAACTCTGACAATGAAGAGCAATAAAGAATATAAATTTAGAAGAAGGAAGCGTGACTCTAACAGTAAAAAAATAATTGCTGGAAACATAAATTAGAAGAAGGAGGTGTGACTCCAATACCAAAGACCAGCAACTTAGCATTAAAACGGGAACTGAAATAGTAAAACACTTCAACTTAGATACAAGGGTGTGACCCTGTCGTATATCATGCGAAAGCAGCAAACAAATATATTCTAAATATTAAGGCAAAATAAAAGGTAAATATATATCATTTTCAATTGTAAAGGATTCTAAATAGAATTAAAAGTAGAGCACCAAAGTTAAAGTAGCATATAGTTTAATATTGCTTCATAAATAGTTAAAATAGCTAACAGACAAGGGTAAAAAAATAATAATTTTAGTTACCAAGCCAAAGGAAATATTCCTCTTGTACGTTAAGAGAAGAATAGCTAACAGACAAGGATAATTAGAAATAGGCAAATCATGTGAAAACTCGTCAACGAGTTAACTAATAAGGAACTACAACTGGTGATGTTGAGGATGCTGTACATATGTATATAGACTCCTCAATATCATTGTTTGTGGCATCCTAGCAAAGCAACTACCCAATATAAATAAACATAATTTTATTTTTAAATATTTTACAATAATACTACAAAACTTTGCGCATCAAAATAATTTTCTATTGAAATAATACAATTTCACATTGTTTAATACAGAAACAGTTACTAATATTATTAGTGGTCAGATATTAACCACTTTATCATGATAATTTTTCTTGTTGAAATAAACACAAATAACATGTTGTAGGTAACACATTATTTTAATGAAACACACGATTTTCATTCTTACAGAAATCATGTTTGGTCGCTGCACCACGAATTTTTATTATTTTTCTTTGACAACAAACATATAGATTTAAATATTTTCTGTCAATTTCTAACAGTGGTATGTCACCTGTTAATACAAATTAAAACAGTCAAATATACACTCACATGAGTGAACACATAAAAACATAGTTTTTGCCAAACCATAATTTAATGATTATCTTACAAACAAGATATTTTCCATATTATTTTTTCAGTATTAGTATTATTTTTCAGTATACATGTATATACATAAGTGTCATACTTTCACGAATAAATAGTAATTTTATCAATACTAATCAATTTAGTAGTATTTTCTCAGTTGACACCAATAAATATTATTCGTAATTTTGATAAATGTTACCCAAAACAGTTTGAATAACAATAGGTCACGTTAATATGGTAAACAAACTCATTTAGATTTCTAACAACCTTATGTTAGTAACTCCAATATAAATTTTGTTGTAATACAGCACTAGTTACAAAAGGTCACACAACATTAATACTGTTGAACTCAAAGTTGAATGCTAGCAAAGTGAAGTGTTACTCATATTTTAGATGTATAATGAAAACAGAAACGTTACTATAACTTTTAGATATTTCACTTTTAACAGAAAATACCTGCAAGTAGGTTACGTACAAGTAGGTTACATACTGGTAGGTTACGTACAAGTAGGTTACGTACAAGTAGGTTACACACTAGTAGGTTACACACTAGTAGGTTACACACTAGTAGGATACATACTAGAAGGTTACATAGTTATGTATGTATATAGTACTATAGTTACAGTACTCTTAACACTTTTATTTGTATGTACACACAGCATAACATACTAATTATTTATTTATTTATTTATGCATATGCATGGACATAAGTAAAATTTTAATTACAATAGTAGTTGTACATTTTTCAATTTGATTCTCAATATTTCTTCAGTTGATTAAATTTCAAATGCAGAGTCATTTAAAGTACTTAATATTTAGTAAATAATAAGAAGTATTTAATAACTATATTGTAATTTTATTAATGTTTTCAAGTTTAATTTTTATTACATGACATTAGTAACAATGTTAGGTACACTTTAGGTATCATAAGACTCACTCATAAAAAGATATTAAAGATATTATGAATCATGCAATAAAGCATGTGCCAGAAAATCTGGAAGATCAATTTCTTATAAAAAAATAATTCAAGAAAGTGACAGGAATCGCTTTAGGCGACGAAGATCTTCGAAGAAAAAGAAATAGTCGTGTGAGAGGACGAGTATGTTGTTCCAAGATTATTTACAAATTTTAGAGCAGTATATTTTCCCTTTCATAACGTCAATAGCTACGTAAGAGATCATCATTTTTTTTATTAATTTTCAAATATTTTTATTTTAACACAATTTTTGTTTAATAATATTTTTTCGGTTGGCTTTAACAATATAAATTTAATATTTATAATATAAACAATTACAATTAAAGATTTGTTAAGTACCAGATAAAGTTCAATAAGCATCTGATAAAGCTGACGAACCACATTACTTTGGAACACGGGGTTCGTCACTAACAGACAAGTTGATGCTAATGTTTGTTAGTGATGAGTCAGCATGTTGTTGTGTATATATATAATAATATGCTGATTCATCATTGACAGATACCACCAATTCAACAATTTCAACAATTTCATAACTTGCAGTATAATAGAAGAAAATGAACTATGATCCAATTTATCCTTGGAATATGATATGATTTTAATTAATATTATATTAAGTACTAGGGATGAACTTGATCATACAAAATCAACATGCAGTCATAGAGTAAAATAAGTAATAAATATAAATGGACTGAATAATTTTTAATAACTTTTATTGATTTTTAATAATCGGAGAATTTTAATATTTCTCATAAACTTAATCACCAAAGTATTTTAGTTTAAATTTTTAATATTGTCCCTGTTCATCAGAACTTAGTAATTTTCATAGTCCCTGCAACTAATTGATAATTTACTATTAATATTTTTATTTTTGTGTTGATATATTTTTCAGTCGCCACGCATTTACGTCGCGAGAATGAATGGTATAAATTTATAGTAATGAAATAGGGTAAAATTAACCTAAGAATTTATTTAAATGTTTTTATTTATTTTAGAATTTTTTTTTTTATTTTTTTTTCAAATTTTTCATAAATTTAATTTTTCAATATTTAATTAATTGAATTTGAAGTAAATAATAATATTTAATCTTTAATAATTTACAATTATTAACGTGTAATAACATATAACATTATAGTCAATAGCATTCAAATATTATTACAGACATTAACATTAACAACTGAACAGTCAAATGCTGTAAATAACAATTAATACAACCACACTCAAACACTGTTTACAACATTCAACAGTCACAGTACAATACAATGTTTACAACACCTAACAGTACAATGCTTACAAGACATTATAAAACAATGTTTCTATCAAGCACAATAACTTCTACAACACATACTGTTTGAAAATTTTACAAAATTTTCCTTAATATTTCATAATATACAACTTGATTCTATCTTACATTCTATAACACATGTAAATCTTTCCATCCTTTTGAGACCCAATACTGCTGCTGATATTTCTTTTCAAGGTACAGGATATTGTAATTGGGATAAGTCAAAGAGGATAGAAAGATACATTCGAAACCAAAGGCTTGGAA
>JABUQX010092382.1:7500-10000 GCA_015478945.1 Trachelipus rathkii | reverse complement strand
TTTGATTTGTTTTAGAGGAATATTCATAGATGCTTTCGTCAGAACTAGTATCAGTATTTATGATGGAAGTGCTTGCTTGAATTGTCATCTATTAAATCATAATGCGGCACACGTTCATTTTCTATATGAGCGCATCTCTGCCTATTTGATGGATGAATTGATGAAATTGGAGCAGGTTTATGTGTTGCATAGCCTATTTTTCCGTCAGATTCAATCTGTTTGCATTACCTTATTTTTACCTTATATATATATATATATATATATATATATATAAGGGGCGGCTCTATATATATATATATATATAATTATATATATATATTATATATATTATATATATATTATTATATAATATATACTATATATATATATAGTATATATATAATATATATATATATATATATATATATATATATAGTATATATCTAATCATATATTTTTATATTTTTATATATACTTTCTATGTATATATATATAATATATATATAATATATATATATATATATATATATATATATATATCAGGGGCGGCTCGTGGCCTGGTTGCAAGTTTGCGCAACCACCATTTTATACAACTAGCAGCTAGTGTGCAACTATTTATTATTTTTTATTCTTTAATTTTTTTAAAAGGATTAAATATTAAAGAAATTAAATTGCATCTTATTATAATAAATAACACTCTAATGATTTATAATTTAATGGAAAAAAACGTCATCAAAATTTGGTTAGTTGAATAGCTGTTATTCAAATGTCAAACCAATATGATTGTTGCAGACACTTTACAACACATGCCCTATACATTTTGGACGAGAGGAATGTGTGTGAAAATATGTCAGCGTGAACGTTTTATACCTACAACTTGTGGTTGCAGATAAAGAACAACCGCTTGCTTTTCTTTATATTTGTAAATACGAAACAATTTGCAAAATTAGCGCTCATGTGTCAAAATTTAGCATCTCGCACGAAAAATTATGGTTGTGTCAAATCTCCATGTTGTCAGAAGTGGTAGCTTTCCTTGATTTCGTAAGTGAAAACAAATTGGAAGACACACTCAGTGAATGTGTAAAAATATTAAAAGTCCTTATAACCAGGGCTGCGGAGTCGGAGTTGGAGTCGTGGAGTCGTGCAATTTTCCAGGAGTCGGAGTCGGAGTCGGAGTCGGAGTCGGAGTCGGAGTCGGAGTCGGAGTCGAAAATTTTGTGCAAGTGGAGTCGGAGTCGGAGTCGGAGTCGAACATTCCTGTGTAAGAGGAGTCGGAGTCGGAGTCGGAGTCGGAGTCGAAAATTTATAAAACTATTATTATTTATTTATTATTATTATTTATTTATTATCTTTTTCCTTCTTAGTTAATTATTTTCTTATTATAAATATTTAATTATTTTATTATTATTATTATTATTATTATTATTATTTATTATTATTATTATTATTATTATTATTATTATTATTATTATTATTATTATTATTATTATTATTATTATTATTATTATTATTATTATTATTATTATTATTTATTAATGTATTAATTTATTTTATTATTATTAAATTTTTATTTTTACTGAAAAAATTAACTGTTTAATTTTAATACTTTTTTTTTTTATATAAAAAAAAAAATAATTTCATTATGATTGGTTATACATTTGTTTCCGAAACTGAAATATATTTGTTTGTCATGTGTTGCGCTGCGCCTGCATCTTTATGTTCTTTACTATAGATGTAGCGGATGGTGATTTTTGACTATCCTCGGATGCGGATAGTAAAAATCACTATCCGCGGATTGAATAGCGGATAGTTAAGTTTTAAGAGTTTTAGCCACAGATTCTTCATATATATATATATATATATATTATATATATATATATATATATAATATATATAATATATATATATATATATATATATATATATATATATATATATTATATATATATTATATATATTTATATATATATATATATATATACCTGTTACCAGATTGCGACGATTGGACCCAACTCCTTTGCACCCACCAATCTCTTCCCCAGCATCAACCGATGTATATGAAAGGTTATATGTAGGATAATACTTGAAATTAATAATTCTCAAATTATGTTAAAAAAAAACTAAAGCTTCTGAGCCCTTTAAAGGGAGAGTTTGCTTCTCTTTTCTTCGTAAATGAGATCTGCATCGCTGAAAAGATGCTCGCCAGCTACACTTATTGAAGGTCATGCTAAGTATTCCTGGCGAGTTCTGCAAGATGTTGAAAACTTTTACAATTATCACGCCATCAGCAACAATGAATCTTTGGTCTGATTCCAAGAGTTTTCGCTTTGATAATCTTCGGATCAATGACACAGTGTCCTTTGACACCTCTGAACAAGATTCTTCATCCGCCTGCTATCTGTTCGCTAACTGATAGTAAAACTCCGTAAATTCTGGCATCTTCCTTTTTTATTGGTGATGAATTTTCTAAATTTAGCGCATTTTCATCACAATATGCATACTATAAATTTTTAAACGGCCT
>JABUQX010092381.1:0-15442 GCA_015478945.1 Trachelipus rathkii | reverse complement strand
ATAAATTAAAAAATTGTTGTTTTTTATATAAAGGTTTTTTGATTGGTACATATGGAAAAATTTCCGATCTATAAAAATTATATAATTAAATAATTTATTTTAAGGAATAAAAATTTGTATTAATTATCGTATTTTATTTAAACCCGTCGTAGCTAGTAAAAACATTATTCTTTGAATAAATCATAATTCAAAATTTATGTTTAAATTAAACCGATTATGACGTCACATATTTTCTCAAAACCTACGATAGCTACAAGAAAACTAATAACATTGACAAATAATTTCGACTTCAAAAAATTTTGTGAATAATTTTTTGGGGGAATTTTTAGATTTTAACACTTAGATCTTCGATCTATATCAGTTTCAGATAAAACCTCATTATACTGGGTCCAACGATGCAGTTATTCTTTTTTTAATGTAGTCTCCCACAAAATACCGTTTTCTTCATTAAATCATTTTTTAGGGTGACTAAATTAAAAAAAATAATAGGAAAAATAGTAATAAATTATTATTTTTCGGTAATATACGACTCTCGCCTTATACGGGAATCGCAAAAAGCGGCTGAAACGGTTTCCGTACCATTTTGTATAAGCTTAAAGTATCTTCAAACCGATTATGACGTCATATAGTGACGCCTAATCGGGAACTAATAGAAGTCGAAGGTCTAAGTGCAAATTTCGAAACTTAAAAAATTTTTTGTGAATTATTATTATTATTTTTTCATGAATTTTTTTTAGATTTTCGCACTTAGACCTTCGACTTATATCAGTTCCCTTCCTGACGTCACTATATCGGGTTGAAGCGATAGTTTATCCCTAAAAAGGTGTCGCGCGAGCACGTTAGGTCGTTTTTCGGTCCCCTTCAAAAAGTCACTATAATATAGTGTCGCCTTACGGGAATCGCAAAAGCGGCTGAACGCTTTCGAGTAAACCTTTTTGTTAAGCTTAAAGTATCTTCAACCCGATTATACGTCATTTAGTGACGCCTAATCGGGAACTAATATAAGTCAAAGTCTAAGTGCAAATTTCGAAACTTAAAATTTTTTTTTGTGAATTATTATTATTAGATTGGTTCATGGAATCTTTTAGATTTTCGCACCTGACCTTCGACTATATATCAGTTCCCTTCCTGACGTCACTATTTCGGGTTGAAGCGATAGTTTATTCCTAAAAAGGTGTCGCGCGAGCCCGTTAGGTCGTTTTTTCGGTTCCCTTCGAAAAGTCACTATATAATAGTGTCCCTTACGGGGATCGCAAAAGCGGCTGAACGCCTTCGAGTACCATTTTGTTAAGCTTAAAGTATCTTCAAACCAGATTATGACGTCATAGTAGTGAGCCTAATCGGGAAACTAATAGAAGTCGAGGTTCTAAGTTGCAATTTCGAAACTTAAAAAATTTTTGAAATATTAATTATTATTTTTTCATGAATTTTTTTAGATTTCACACTTAGACCTTTGACTTATATCAGTTCCCCTCCTGACGTCACTATATCGGGTTTAAGCGATAGTTTATCCCTAAAAAGTGTCGCGCGAGCACGTTTGGTCGTTTTTCGGTTCCCTTCGAAAAGTCACTGATAATATAGTGTCGCCTAACGGGAATCGCAAAAGCGGCCGAACGCTTTCGAGTACCATTTTGTTAAGCTTTAAAGTATCTTAAAACCGATTATGACGTCATATAGAGACGCTAATCGGAAACTAATAGAAGTCGAAGGTCTAAGTGCAAATCCCGAAACTTAAATTTTTTTTGCTGAAATATTATTATTATATTTTCATGAATATTTTTTAGATTTCGCACTATAGACCCTTCGACTTATATCAGTTCCCTTCCTGACGTCACTATATCGGTTTGAAGCGATAGTTATCCCTAAAAAGGTGTGGCGCGGAGCACGTTAGGTCGATTTTCGTTCCCTTCGAAAAGTCACTATAATATAGTGTCGCCTTACGGGAATCGCAAAAGTGACTGAACGCTTTCGAGTACCATTTTGTTAAGCTTAAAGTATCTTCAAACCGATTATGACGTCATATAGTGACGCCTAATCGGGAACTAATAGAAGTCGAAGGTCTAAGTGCAAATTCCGAAACTTAAAATTTTTTTTGTGAAATTATTATTATTTATTTTTTCATGAATTTTTTTAGATTTCGCACTTAGGACCTTCGACTTATATCAGTTCCCTTCCTGACGCCACTATATCGGGTTGAATCGATAGTTTATTCCTAAAAAGGTGTCGCGCGAGCACGTTTGGTCGTTTTTCGGTTCCCTTCGAAAAGTCACTATAATATAGTGTCGCCTAACGGGAATCGCAAAAGCGGCTGAACTCTTTCGAGACCATTTTGTTAAGCTTAAAGTATCTCCAAACCATTAGGACGTCATATAGTGACGCCTAATCGGGAACTAATAGAAGTCGAATTAGTGCAAATTCCGAAACTTAAAAAATTTTTTTTTGGAAATATTATTATGATTTTTTCATGAATTTTTTAGATTTTCGCACTTAGACCTTCGACTTAATATTCAGTTCCCTTCCTACGTCACATATCGGGTTGGAAGCGATAGTTTTATCCTAAAAAAGGTGTGGCGCGAGGCCCCACGTTAGGTCGTTTTTCGGTTCCCTTCGAAAAATCACTCTAATATAGTGTCGCCTTACGGAATCGCAAAAGGGACTGAACGCTTTCGAGTACCATTTTGTTAAGCTAAAATCTTCAAACGATTATGACGCATATATAGTGACGCCTAATCGGAAACTAATAGAAGTCGAAGGTCTAAGTGCAAATTTCGAAACTTAAAAAAAAATTTTTGTGAAATATTATTATTATATTTTTCATGAATTTGTTAGATTTTGCACTAGACCTCGGACCTTATATCAGTTTCCCTTCCTGACGCCACTATATCGGGTTGAATCTAGTTTATCTAAAAAAGGGTGTCGCGCGAGCACGTTGGGTCGTTTTTCGTTCCTTCGACGAAAGTCACTATAAATAGTGTCGCCTTACGGAATCGCGAAAAGTGACTGAACGCTTTCGAGTACCATTTTGTTAAGCTTAAAGTATCTTCAAACCGATTATGACGTCATATAGTGACGCCAAATCGGGAACTAATAGAAGTCGAAGGTCTAAGTGCAAATTCCGAAACTTAAAAAATTTTTTGTGAATTATTATTATTATTTTTTCATGAATTTTTTTAGATTTTCGTACTTAGACCTTCGATTTATATCAGTTCCCTTCCTGACCACTAATCGGGGTGAAGCGATAGTTTATTCCTAAAAAGGTGTCGCGCGAGCACGTTTGGTCGTTTTTCGATTCCCTTCGAAACGTCACTATAATATAGTGTCGCCTAACGGGAATCGCAAAAGCGGCTGAATGCTTTCGAGTACCATTTTGTTAAGCTTAAAGTATCTGTCAAAACCGATTATGACGTCATATAGTGACGCCAAAATCGGGAACTAATAGAAGTCGAAGGTCTAAGTGCAAATTTCGAAACTTAAAATTTTTTTTGTGAATTATTCATTATTTATTTTTTTTTCATGAATTTTTGGTTAAGATTTTTCGCACTTAGACCTTCGACTTATATCAGTTCCCTTCCTGACGTCACTATATCGGGTTGAAGCGATAGTTTATCCCTAAAAAGGTGTGGCGCGAGCACGTTAGGTCGTTTTTCGGTTCCTTTCGAAGCGGATAGTTTAAGTGTCGCCTTACGGGAATCGCAAAAGTGGCTGAACGCTTTCGAGTACCATTTTATTAAGCTTAAAGTATCTTCAAACCGATTATGACGTCATATAGTGACGCCTAATCGGGAACTAATAGAAGTCGAAGGTCTAAGTGCAAATTCCGAAACTTAAAAAAATTTTTGTGAAATATTATTATTATTTTTTCATGATTTTTTTTAGATTTTCGCACTTAGACCTTTGACTTATATCAGTTCCCTTCCTGACGTCACTATATCGGGTTGAAGCGATAGTTTATCCCTAAAAAGGTGTCGCGCGAGCACGTTAGGTCGTTTTTCGGTTCCCTTCGAAAAGTCACTATAATATAGTGTCGCCTTACGGGAATCGCAAAAGCGGCTGAACGCTTTCGAGTACCATTTTGTTAAGCTTAAAGTATCTTCAAACCGATTATGACGTCATATAGTGATGCCTAATCGGGAACTAATAGAAGTCGAAGGTCTAAGTGCAAATTTCGAAACTTAAATTTTTTAGGGTAATTATTATTATTATTTTTTCAGTGAATTTTTTTAGATTTTCGCACTTAGACCTTCGACTTATATCAGTTCCCTTTTCCTGCGTCACTATATCGGTGGAAGCGATAGTTTATCTAAAAATGTGTCGCCGCGAGCACGTTAAGGCTTTTCATTTTTCGCGTTTCCCTTCGAAAAAAGTCACTATAATATAGTGTCGCCTTACGGAATCGCAAAAGCGGCTGACGCTTTCGCAGTTACCATTTTTGTTAAGCTAAAGTATCTTTAAACGATTAGGGACGTCATATAGTGACGCCTAATCGGGAACTAATATAAGGTCGAACTATTAGTTAAAAAATTTCGAAACTTAAAATTTTTTTGTGAATTAATTAATTATTATTTTTTCATGATTTTTTTTAGATTTTCGCACTTAGACCTTCGACTTATATCAGTTCCCTTCCTGACGTCACTATATCGGGTTGAAGCGATAGTTTATCCCTAAAAAGGTGTCGCGCGAGCACGTTAGGTCGTTTTTCGGTTCCCTTCGAAAAGTCACTATAATATAGTGTCGCCTTACGGGAATCGCAAAAGCGGCTGAACGCTTTCGAGTACCATTTTGTTAAGCTTAAAGTATCTTTAAACCGATTATGACGTCATATAGTGACGCCTAATCGGGAACTAATAGAAGTCGAAGGTCTAAGTGCAAATTTCGAAACTTAAATTTTTTTTTGTGAATTATCATTATTATTTTTTCATGGATGTTTTTAGATTTTCGCACTTAGACCTTCGACTTATATCAGTTCCCTTCCTGACGTCACTATATCGGGTTGAAGCGATAGTTTATCCCTAAAAAGGTGTCGCGCGAGCACGTTAGGTCGTTTTTCGGTTCCCTTCGAAAAGTCACTATAATATAGTGTCGCCTTACGGGAATCGCAAAAGCGGCTGAACGCTTTCGAGTACCATTTTGTTAAGCTTAAAGTATCTTTAAACCGATTATGACGTCATATAGTGACGCCTAATCGGGAACTAATAGAAGTCGAAGGTCTTAGTGCAAATTTCGAAACTTAAATTTTTTTTTGTGAATTATCATTATTATTTTTTCATGAATTTTTTTAGATTTTCGCACTTAGACCTTCGACTTATATCTGTTCCTTTCAAAATGTCTTTGTCTTTTAACGTAATTTCTTATAGGTTTGATCTACGGGAAATTTTCGGCCTAAATTCTTTGTTAATAAAGGGAACAAGAAGATCAAATTTGTGCCAAAACGTATAATAAAATCGCACTAAAGGAAACGTTACCTTGTGAATTTTAAAAATTCGTAGAAAAAAAATAATAGTCATACGTAAATGCAATTTCAATCTATCAATTAGTTATGACCTACTGTAAGGAGGCATGCTAGTTTACTGGCTAAATTCCTTTTTTTTTTTTTTTTTTTTTTTGTAAAAAATTTCTAAAGGGAACAATCAATTTAAATTTTTGATACTAACCCATAATAAAGGGAACGGTTTTTTGTGCCATTACCTTACGCGAAGGGTTCTGGAACACTTAGTTTTTTTTCCGAAATTTTGAAAATTTTCCCAGGAACCCCCTGTACCCCCTCAAACTATTGAGGAGTATCTAAGGACACTACAACTGATTTTAGTTTTACGATATCTCGAATTATTTCCGAGGTATTGAAGTTTTCGGTTCCCCGCCCAAAACAAAAACAAAATTTCTCTTTTATTGGGGTGCGCACCCGGTCACAGAGTAGTGCTGGTCCTCCCAACTCTAAATTTCAACTTATTTTTATATGCGCCCCTGGAGTTTTTATTTTAAACGATAGTGAAAATTTTTTTTAAAAATTTCTAAAAATTGCCTGTTTTTTTTTGGTCTAGGTGGAAATTGGCTTTTGAGGCTTGTTTTCTTGCAACAATTTTACAATATGTGGATACCTGAATACCATTTCTTTACAGACTTAGAATATTTTCTGTTTCCCTCGAAAAAAAAACTCGCTTAAGAAACGAAAAATTTATTTTGCACCATTTCCCGAGAAGTAAAAAGTAACGTTATTTCGTGCCCCAATCGAAGCGCGAGGGCTACCCTTAAGATTTTTTTTTTTAAAGTGTACTCTATATATAATTATTTTTTTATAGTATATTCTCACTTAACTTCAATTTTTCCTCGATAAATAATTTTAAGAGATAACTAAACTAAAAAAAAATTAAAAAAAAAATCACGACGCCAATTTCTCTCGGAAACGTCGTTGTTACATTGTGACATTACGCGACGCACTTCCATATATTTTACCCTAGATAAGATGGGAAACATGGCTTTGGCACAAATTTGTGTCAAAACCCCCTATTGGGAACATGGCACAAAATTGGCACAAATTTTTTTAGGTAATAAAGGGATTTGTGCCAATTTTTGGCACAGATTAAACAGTAGATTTTAATTTTTCCCATTAAAAATGATATTATTCACTTATTCGCGAGAATCAGCGTAACTAGTAAAGCTTACTTCGATACGCGAAGAAAATGTAAATTATAAAAATATGGTAAATAAATGTATCACAGCATATTTTTTTAAAATGAAAAAAAAAACGACAAGAAATATACATTTTATTAAATATAAATTCAAAAATATTTTATATGCGTACGTTACGCGTTAAATAAATTCGACATTAGTTCGATTTTCTTCTAAAAACCGTTTCCACTCTGTAGGAAAATTTGGACGTATTTTATCGGGACAAATTTTGCCGTCTTTGATTTCGTTGTCTAGCCAGCAAATGAATGCCTTTCCAATTTTTTTCCAATTGTCTAAGAAATCGTCGCTAAATTTTAGCCACTTTTGAATTTCAATGAATTACTAGACCTTTTCGAATTACTTAGACCTTCGATATATCTTAGACCTTCGACTTAGCACTTATACCTTCGACTTAGCACTTAGACCTTCGACTTATACTTAGACCTTCGACTTAGCACTTAGACCTTCGACTTAGCACTTAGACCTTCGACTTAGCACTTAGACCTTCGACTTACTTAGACCTTCGACTTATATATACTTAGACCTTCGACTTATACTTAGACCTCCGACTTTTAGCTTTTAGACCTTCGACTTAGCACCATTATTTATTACTCTTTTTATTATCTACCCTAAACCGTTTCCTATGAAAAGCCAAAGATTGGATTATCCCCTAAAATATTAAAATAATAATTTAGTTATCTCTAAACCCGTTTTCTATGAATAATTAATTTTGATGGGTAATTAAAATAACAAATATAAAAAAATATTTATTTATATAGTTTTTAAAAGCATCGTCTTTTAAGCAGAAATTCGTTAGTTCTTTTAGTTTGTGTTTAAAAAAGCAATAAATACGGTTACAAATAAAAACTATCGTCGATAACAATTTTTATTACTATTATTACTTTAAGCTTAACAAAATGGTACTCGAAAGCGTTCAGCCGCTTTTGCGATTTCCGTAAGGCGACACTATATTATAGTGCTTTTCGAAGGGAACCGAAAAAGACCTAACGTGCTCGCGCGACACGCTTTTTAGGGATAAACTTTCGCTTCAACCCGATATAGTGACTTCAGGAAAGGAACTGATATAAGTCGAAGCTCTAATGCGGAAAATCTAAAAAAAATTCATGAAAAAATAATTAATAATTAATTCACAAAAAAAATTTAAGTTTCGAATTGCAATTTAGAACTTCGAATATTTATTCCGATTAGGCGTACTATATGACGTCATGATACGGTATTGAAGATACTTAAGCTTAACAAAATGGTATTCGAAAGGGCGTTCAGCCGCTTTTGCGATTTCCGTAAGGCGACACTATATTATAGTGACTTTCCGAAGGGAACCGAAAAACTATAGCTAGTACGCTTAGTTATTCTAGTACGTGCTCGACGTCTGACTTTTTTTTGAGTGGCGAATGAGACTTTAAGGTCTTCGAACAGGTTTATAAGTTGAGCGTGCTAGGAAGGAACTGAATTAGGTCTTAAGGCATTCAGTCTAGAGAAAATCCTACAAAATTTTCTATAGAAAAATTATTGTCATACTTAAAAATTAATTTAAGTTTCAATACAATATTGACATCTTGTTATAGTTTTTCACTCATTCTTCTTGGAAGAATCACAGAATTATTCATTTTTTGATGACACGACTCAACATCTCTCGACGCTTTACTACATATAGTTTTTTGGTCGAAAGCGTTCAGGTTTTTGCGATTCCCGTAAGGCGACCAATATATATAGTTGACTTTTCGAAGGCGAAACCTCTTAAAGACGAAAAATATTTAAAGGGCTAGAACGTGCTCGCGCGACACCTTTTTTGGGATCACTCATCGCTTCACAACCAACGAAATAATAGTGAACACCGTTCAGGGAGCGCGTCTCGATTACTAGGTACGAACGGCCCTCTGCGAAAATCTTTAAAATTTGCGAAATAATCAAAGAAAGAACTTCACAAACTGACACTATAAATTTCAATGTATTGCACTCTATGAATCTCCAACAGAAATTTATTCGAGGGCGTCCTACTATGCTTTCCTACTCGGTTGGTGACTCCGATACCATATAATAGCTCTCAAACAAAATGGTACTAAAAGCGTTTCACTTTGATTTTGCGATTCCTCACCGTATAAAATGGCAACACTATATATATATTATAGTGACTTTTCGTAGGTAACCGAATAACGATTAATATAATATTATATATATTTACCTCATAAGAGAGTGTACTGTACCTATTTTTATGGAAGATAAATAACTATCTCATGCTTTTACACATACACGATATTAATAGTTGGACTAGTTCAGGTAAGGGAACTTTATAATTTAGGTCGAAAGTGACCTAAGTGCTCACGTAAAATTCTAAAAAAATTCAGTAAAATTAAATAATAATATAATAATCACAAAAAAAATTTATATTTTTTCGAGTGAAATTATTGACATTCTTAGTAAACTTATCGACTTAGTATAATATATTAATGTTCACCGTATGATTAGGTCGTCACTATATATGACGTCATGAATCGGTTTGAAGTAACTTTAGCTTACAAATGGTACTCCTAGAAGTGAGTTCAGAGCTCAGCTTCTGCGATTCCTTGATTAATGAATATCAATCTAATATTTATGTATGAGCGTGTTATCTCTTTTCGGACATAAGGGAATTCCGATAGGAATACGAACTACGTGCTCGTGCGCCGAACTACCTTTTTTAGGGATAAATACTATTCGCTTCACCCGATTGTTTTTTAGTGACGTTTCAGGAAGTGGCACTGGCAGTATAGGTTTGTAGGTCCTTCACGTGACGAAAATCATACTAAATTTAACTGATAATTCACTAAATTATAATAATTCACAAAAAAAATTAAGTTTCGGAATTGCACTTTAAGAAACTTCGTACCTTTAATTATTTAATTTCTAGATGAGATGCGTGGCCATCACCTTCATAATTTCGCTCTCTGCTTAAATACTTTTTTAGAGCTTACGACGCGCATTCATGTGCCTCGCGAGGATGCGTTCAGGGGTCCGCTTTTGCGATTCCCGGTAAAGGCACACTTATAATTATAGTGACTTTTTCTGGGGCTGCGACCGAAAAACGGACTGGGAATCGCTAGTGCTCGCGCGACACATTTTTTTTTTAGGGATAGGAAGCTATACGCTTCCAACCCGAATATCAGTGACGTCAGAAGGCGAACTGATATAGGTCGATAATGGCATTATAAGTGCGAAAATCACTAAAATATAATATCATGAAAAAATATAATAATATTATAACAAAATAAAAAAATATTTAAGTTTCGGGAATTGCACTTAGAAACTTCGTCTATTTAAGTACTAAGTTCCGATGACGGGCTGTCACTTATGACGTTCATACATCGGTTATTATTGAAAGATACTTTTAATAGCTTATTAAAAAATTTATTTAATACGTAAATTTAAGTAGGTGTACACTTTTTTGACTGAATTACTCTCATATACGTATTTTTTTTTTAATAATATAGTGTCGCTGATTCAACTCATATATTTATTAATAGTGGACTTATTTCGAAGATGCAAAAACGAAAACGGATATACATATATATTATATATATATTATTTCGCTTTGAAAGGCAAAAGTTCAATAAAACGACATGGTTTGGTGAAATTAGCCTAACGTTGTCTCTCTTGCACGACTGCTCATCTCTCTCGAGAAAACTAATTTATACTCTTTATACATTCAATCGACAGATGAATATAAATACAATAGTCGTTGCAGTGAGAATAGTACAATACTATATAATATACATTATCTCAAAGAGATCCCTCTGTAAATTTTGCACTCTCAATAATAAAAATTTCATGAAAAATTAAGTAATAATAATACATAAAAAAAAAAATTATTAAGTTTTCGGAATTATATAAAACGATACTATTTCGTTTTTATATTAAGTTCCCGATAATGCATATATCGTAACTATATGACGTCATAATCTAGCTCAGGTTTTGAAGATATTTAAAGTATCTTAATCAAATAATTAGGTAACTTCGAAAGCGTCAGCCGCTTTATGCGATTCTCACTCAGTTAAGGCGAACTCATATATTAATATTTAAGTGACTTTTCGAAGGGTAACACTGAAAAAACGATAATAATATATATAATCATAACGTGCTCGTCGCTCCGACACTCTTTCTTTAGGATAAACTCATATATCGCTTATCTCAACCCAGAATAGTGTCTAGTCTAGGAAGGGATTAATAACTGATATATATTACAGTTACGAAGTCTAAGGTGATATGAGCTCAGGATAATAATCTATAAAAATATTTTTATGGAAAAAATAATATATAAATAATTACCAACAAAAAAATATTAATAGTTTATCGAGAATTTTGCACTTAGAACTTCGGACTTATATTACTATTCTACCGATATAAGTGTGCGTCACTTATCAGGTATGAACGTGCGCATTAATCGCTCGATTTGAGATAACTTTAAGAGCGTGTATAACAAAATGGTACTCGAAAGCGGTCAGCCGCTTTTGCGATTCCCGTAAGGCAACACTATATTATAGTGACTTTTGAAAAGGTAATAACCCGAAAAAAACGATATTTGCTAAGATACGCGCCTACATGAGTGCTCCGTTTAACCGCGTAATGCAAAAGCCGCAGCACCTTTTATTTAGGGATAAACTTCGTATATCGCGACTTAAACTCCTCCGTAAGTGAACTCATCAGGTAAAGCAGATAGATCTTCCTATTTGAGTGCTGCAGCAGAGCATTTCTTAACGTAAAAGTGTTGCGGGAAAAAATCTAGAAGAAAAATATGTTCTATTTAACAAATATATAATAATATATTCACATAATAAATAATCAATAGCCATTTAAGTATATCAGTATATAGTGTCAACGTTTAGATGCTCTCTCACGACTTATTCTCAAGCTCCTCCGATGAAGTAGTGTTCGTGGCTATATGAGTCGATATCCGAAGTTATAGCAAATGTATAACTCTCTCCAAAGGATGGTCGCTCGACATGGCGCTCTCACCGACCATGCTTTTTTGTGCAAGAAAGATGTTCATATTTATTCATTCATAATTGCTATACCAAGCTGAGTGTTTAGTGCATTTTCGAAGGGAACTCGAAAAAACGAACTTTCCATGAACGTGCTGCGTTCTCTCTCATACATCTCTTGCTCTTGTGGGGCGCATTTTGTTATTTTTATAGATAGCGTTTATTCTGTTTGGCTATTACACTTAATGATTTGTTATAACGTCATAGACCAGGGATAACTTATATAGTTTAGTCGAAGGCTCATAAGTGGCTCATTGAAAATCTAAAAATAAATTCATGAATAAATAATATAATAATATATTTACACATAAAAAAAAAATTTAAGTTTGCGGAATTTGTTGAACTTCGAATTATATTAGTTCCCGATGAGCTTATAACTATATGACGTCAAATCCTCTGATTGAATAAGTATACTTTAAGTTAACTCAAAAATTAGAGTACTCGAAAGCGTTCTCCAAGTCCTGCTTTTTCGGCTCACATGATTTGTCTAAGTGGCGACTATAACTATTAATATTAGTGAATACTTTTCGTAAGGGAATACCTCACGTAAAAATCGACTACTCAACTGTTGCTCGCGCGATCTTTTTAGCGGTAATTACTATACGCTTCAACCCGATATAGTACAGTCAAGGAGGGAATACTTAATATAGTGTAATAGGTCTCGTGATAATTAGTCCTAAGTGCGAAAATCTAAAAAAATTCTATTAATATACTAAGTTATAATAATAATTCACAAAATAAAAATATTTAAGTTTTACGGAATTTGCACTTAGAAAACTTCGATCCTTATTATATTAGTATCGCCGTATAATGATAGCGTCACTATATATATGAACGTCATATAATTACTGTTTGAATGAATACTTTAAGCTTAATAAATAAATATGTTACTATCGAAAGCGTATTCATAGCCGCTTTTGCGATTCCCCGTAAGGCGACTAACTATATTATATATTAATTAGTTGAATCTATTTGAGGTAAACTCGATAAATAACGATATATAATATTAGTATATATACTATATTATATATATTATATCCTAAACGTGTGCTGTGTCGGCTCGTAGCTCGAGAGATCGTGTGTGTTGAGTGTGATTAATCATTTTAGTGCACTACTCTATTCCAACCCCTGAATTATTCATTAACAATGGATGATGTTGATTATTTCTTCCAAAGTATGATATAGAGCCACAATGTGGTATTAGTCAAAAAATATATAAACGCACTCGATGCAGTATCTAAGTGTTGAGCGCCTCTTAAAAAAAATTCTATTATCATAAAATAGGTGACACGTTTATGTAAAATATAATAAGTTATTAATCCTCAATCACAAAATCTCTCTTTAAGTTTCGGAATTTGCACTTAGAACTTCTGACTTATATTTAGTTCCCGATGAGGCGCTAATATATTAGACGTCATAATCACGTTGAAGACTTCACTTTAAATGCTTAAACGATAAACTTTTCAATCGTTTATCTATACTAAAGTTTCAGAATTTTCACACTCTATCAATATTAGTATCAATATAAGTAGTCACAATTTTAAAATCATAAAAGGAACTGCAAATATACTTCTGACTAATCCTAATTAAATAGAGCTAGAATGTGAGGAAAATTAATCTTCGTAACACAAAATCCTTTACACTAGACAAAGGAAAATTCATTTGAAATAAATCTTGGACGGCCACCTTACGCAAGTAACGGATAAACTTGATATTATTAATTAAGTTAAATTATTTAATTTCGAATCATAAATATCTATAAAAAAAATTCATTTGAAAAGTTAATATAATAATAATAATTCTACAAAAGAAAAATTTTTTAAGTTTCGAAATTTGCATTTTGACCTTCGACTATATATTAGTTCCCGATTAGGCTCACTATATGACGTCATATCGGTTTGAAGATACTTTAAGCTTAACAAAATGGTACACGAAAGCGTTCAGCCGCTTTGCGCATTACCTCCTATAAGGTACGACACTTTTAATTATATAATAGTGTACTTTTTCAGCTAAAGGTGGAAACGAAAATAATCAGATATATATACTAAATCCTATATGTTATTACCGTAGCTAGTCATCACCCCTATACTATAATACTATATACCGCCTCGACTCACACTTATACCCTTTTATTAGGGAATATAAACTATCGCTTCAACCCGATATAGTGACGTCGGAAGGGATAACTGATATAAGTCATGAATAAATAGATATCTATAGTTGCGAAAAATCTAAAAAAAATCATGATAAAAAATATAAAATAATATTCAACAATAAAAATAATATTTATAAGTGATTTTTTACTGAGTTAATATTGCTAACTTAGTATACATTTTCATATAACTTATTAATAGTTCTTGATGAGTAGTGCTGTCAACTCATATTGTACGTTAATATAATGCATAAATAAAGTATTAGGTGTAGACTAAATACTCAGAGTTTAGAATATCTAGTTACTCACTATTATGGATTAGTAATATATTATAGTATATATACTATATATAACTAATATATATATAATATATATATAATATATATAATATATTATATATATATATATAATAAGTGCCCGAGTCTGAGATATATGATGCGTGAGAATTATGCTTACCTTCGAGTCTTGGTTTTACAACTTCTCGTGTTTAACCTTCACGCACTAAGTGACTATATTCAGCTTTCACTAGAAACCTACTCACTTTACTCGCGCTAGTGTACCCTATCTCTCTCTCACAGCGAGAAATTGTTTAACTCTCTCTCATTAATATCTTACTCGTGCGAGACGGGACTGATAAATAATTTCTTATCTGAGAGTCGATTATTTCTGATTATAAATTTTTTATTATATATTATTATTAGGTAATAGATTTTAATATTTATAATTCATTATATACATTTTTAGGAAATAAATATATTATATATATTATATTTTTTTTTGGATTGATACTATTATTATATTTCACTTTTAATAAATATTATATTCTCCCTCCAGTAATAATTTTCATTCGTATCTTTTCTTTTATTAGCGTTTGTGTCACTAAACTGTATAGAGATGTAATAGAGTTCCTCACAATGAATCCCCGAATTCGAGAATAAATAAAGCTGAATAATATATAGTGATTACCTTCGCTATTAGGTTGCGGATAATAAGAATTTGATGAAACTTTAGTCTTTGCCTAATAATAATAATTATGTTTTGTGACTACGGATTAGCCTTAATACATCTGAATTGAACCGATTTCAAAATAAGAAAGTACTTAATTGAAAAACTTTTCGAATCACAAACTGAGTAAGAGAAGCACAGATATTTCATACTAAGTTCCGAATGCAGTTAGCCCTATTATGACTTAATTGTCACATCAAAAATATTCGGAAAATATTTACATACCTCTTTTGAGAATTAATAATATTCTATATAACGGTATACGTCGAGATTAAAGGTATACTTCCTCCCAACCGGTTATTCTTGCAAACTACACGACGTTAGAATATCTTCATTCAAATCGGAAGCGTAAACCTTACTCGAGAGGTGAACTAGATTGAGATTATGATAAGATCAGTGAGTGTAGTGTCTTTAATACTTTATCGTGAGTGAAAGGATTAGAGGTGAGGTAACGTAATAGGTATATATTTAGGATTACTCGACTATATGCGGCAACACAAAATTGATTTTACGGTAGTATGCAATCTCGGCTAAATGAATAGATAATTTTTTCAACCCGAAAACAATGAAGAATGGAAAAAGA
>JABUQX010092380.1:12500-15738 GCA_015478945.1 Trachelipus rathkii | reverse complement strand
CATCCTCCTCCTTTCATCCTCTCTAGTACTTGTGTTTTGGTCTTCTCTCTCAGTTCATCTACTCCCTAATTACCTATATTGCTTACACCAACTCTCACGTAACGTCCACTTTCATCTTCGTCATATTCCGCAATCTGTTTTCTCTATGGGAACCAACACTGGAAACAATAGTTGGTGAGTAGAAAGGATTGGTAGGCATCGCTTGAAACCTATGAATTTGTGCGTAATTAAGGAAACGAAACCCTCAATCCCACTATGTTACAAGCGATAAAAACCTTCTGTGAGATATCCTCAAGCCGTTAGCATTCGTTCGAGCACGTACAGTTTATAAAGTAATCATTATTCCCATGCTCAGCAAACTCTGACTTATAATTTATTAATTTACCATATTGTATTAATGATTAATTATGACATTATTTAATTTGCCCATGATATAGTTATTGCTTGAGACAGAAGTTTATGAATAGGTTTTATCGATTGTCATGATGTCTAATCGATCGTACACCACCTTAGAATCATTTCCTTCATTTTTGTAGAGCTATTGCCAAAACTAATAAAGTAATTTTGTTTATTCGTGTTAAGGGAATGCTTTAATTGTCGTTGTAATATTTATCATAGTTCTTAATGTTCAGGGTGTAAGTGGAGTGGTTGACTATAAGGTTTGGCTTTATTAATGCTAAAACATGAAATTGTTACGTTACACATTATATTCGATGGATGTGTGATTGTATTGCGTGATGTGTGTGGTGTGTCGTGGCGGTGAGCTAGTCTATAGTCCGTATGTGTTTCTTTGGAGCTGTCTTTGCGATTTATACGTTAGATTTCATGTACAAATAGTTAAGTGATACGTAAATACTTGATTAACATAATATTATGACTCGGAAATGTAAAGATTTTAATCATTAGATAATGTAAAGAAGCATTGAGAGCATTTAAAAATTATAGTTGTATTTTAGGTTTACGTATTTTAGTTTGCTATTTATTTGTGATGTTACTATTATTACTGCTGATAATATGTATTAATTTGAGTATAAATGTATGATTTAAGTTCTGTTATTATTATAACGTTGTTACATTATATTCATGTTTAGGTTACCTAGACAGGTAGGGTTACATTACTAGTTCGTAGTTAAGGTGATGCTATGTAGCTTTATTAATGTGAAAACTTGGTTACGTTGCGCATATATTTTCCTCTCTGGGGAGGTAAAAGAAAGCGTGGAAGACCTGCCAAACCTAAGGCACAGAAAAATGGCCAACAAGCGACAAGAGGAATGGAAGGAAATTTGACATCTATTGGAATGTCATTAATAAAAAAAGAGTGATCCCGCTTTGTGTTTGTATGGTTATATCGTAGTGTGTTGGAGTGTGCGATTTATTTCTTAAGTTTTATATTGTTTACAGTTGTTATTTATTTTTAGATTACTCGATAATATCTTTGTAATATTACTATGTAATGTAAAAATTAACACGATATGTTAAAGACATGCATTGAAAAAATGGAAATGAGTTACGTTTTACGCTATGTTTAATTACATACTGTGTTAAGTATGGAAATTTGTTAATTGTTAATGTGTCTGATATAATAGTTATAGATCTAAATTATAATGATGGATTTCCTATACTTATACTGTGTACCAATATTATCTTATCTACCAAAAGTATGATTTAAATATAATATTTATTATTATTTAATTAAACGTATATATTACATTATATATTATATATTATATATATAAACAGGTCTACCACCAGGTCCTCTAAGTGTTACAAATTAAATATAGCGGGTATTTTAAGTCTAGAGTTTGTATTTTATTAAAAACGTTTTAATAAACAAAGAGGTAAATGTGTGAAATACCTAAATGTAGAATTGATTTTTAGACAGAAAAATAAGTTATAGTGACATTTATATATATATATAGTATGTTATTCGGTTAAAGCAGTAAAGTATTTAAAACATGAGGTTGTGGTATGTGTGTGTGTTTAGTTTGTGTTTATTAGAGTAATGTTTTTTGTAATTTAGACGGCCCTAGAGGAACCGCTACTTCTTTAGTGGTAACTGCGTTTATTGCTTTGGTACCCTATAAAAATCGATCAAGTTTTCGTCTGTCAAATGATTAGCAGGGGAAAATTTATAACAACTTTTTTTCTACTGATCAAAATAATAGAAACAATGGTTTGTGTTTTTTAAAAATGTTTTATCATCTATTAGTTGTCATCTCGTTTATATTAGGATGAGAGTAATCCGAGGCTTTAATTCATAAAAGAGCTTTTCGCAATTGAATATACATATAGTATTTACTATATCACGAATGAAAAAATATAAAATCTATCCTTCGACAGAAAATTTAACTTGTTGAACCAACGTTTTGAACTTATTATGCTCCAACTTTAACTTTAACTCTAACTTTCATTTAACAAAGGAGAGTCAAAAAGAGACTTCGCAGGCCTTCTTTTAAGTAACACAGTGATCAAGGGAAAAGCATTTGGAGCCATAAGCGCACGCACATACATACATACATACATGCATACACATACAACATCACACGCACGCTTGTACACACCTTTACACGCACGTACGCGCAATATATATTATATATATATGATATATTATACAGGTGGGTATCCAGAATTTTTTTTCGGGGGGGGCCAAACAAAAATCGTTCTTTATACCGTATATATATATTTAAGTCTTTCATCTCCAATAGTATTTCTCAAGTAGATTTTCAGATGTCTTAATGTTGAAAGCTTCTTTCTACTGAAGCATTAAACACGGGTAAAATTGCCAGTATTTGCAACAAGATGTAAATATTTGGAAATTGTGACTGCGAACAAGAAACTAGTCCATTTCTATTGCTGTTTTTGGGCGACCTGTGCTGTGAAGCCTGTGATGCCATTTCAACTTCCTTAAATCACATTCTGCTTTTACTACATCTTCATTTGGGCTTTCGAGATCTTCCTTGTAAAATATTATACAATCTTTTATCTTCTCATATGGCATATTACACCCGTTCGGTATGACAATTGCAAGGAAAATTTAAAAACTTCTCTCCTAATGCTGATATTAAATCCAAAAATGGTATAAAAAATGGATGTGCGATAATAAGTCTGTGCGGTCGGAAGTAGAATCTGGGTAAACTTTATTTTAAGAATTTGTTAATTCTTAGCTACGAGCAATTTCAATACTCAGTTCAGATCTTCAGATGCAACTTACACATTCTTCAAAAACATCAGCTTGAAA
>JABUQX010092380.1:0-5000 GCA_015478945.1 Trachelipus rathkii | reverse complement strand
TCATCAACCTCCAACAATAGTCGGCCATCATATTGATATCCCACTTGCCCTGGTAACGTCCTTCCATGAACTTTAGATCTTGAGAAGCGTTCACCCTGCTCACCACTAACATCGCCTAGGTTATCCGGAAATTTTCTTAGGTGAGAATGTAAGTAGTGCAACTTTATACTCATTCTACATCCATGAGAATGAAAACTGTCTAGCAGTTCATGTACAATGTTAGTGGTTCTCGGCTTTCCTGTTCCCCAGAAAATTCTGTGCTACATCTGAAAAAGCATTCCAGTCTCTTGCCTCTAACACAGTCTGTTGTAGCAAAGGCAGCATCCCGGAGGAGTGTCCGTATTTGTGGGCCATCAAATATCCCAGCTTTTTCTTCTCGTCACTCAGACCAGAAAACGTTGAGCATATATAGCGGAAGGCATTCACCATCATGGTCTAGGGCTTCACAAATTGTTTCATCAAACCAAGTTTTATGTGTAGTGGAGGTAAGATGATGTTTTCTCTCTGACAAGTGGCTCACCTACGATGTTCCTGTCACCTGGGAGTCAAGGTTTCCCTCGGTGGCCATTTTCTTTTGGTCCAGTGATACTTTGCCGCCCGGCTGTCCCAATAGCCACAGGAAGCGAGGGACTATTTGTGAACCTGCTTGCTGACCGAGCCAAAATGTTTACCATTCTGAGGTCAACGCACTATTTACCATCCATGTACCTGATATTGTAGCCTCCAAACTGTCTTTGATTTTTGCCATACTCCTCTCTCATCCGCTACGAGTTACCCTACTGGAACCGAAGCATAACTGTTGCCGTTGTGTGTGTAACAACACACACTTTAAACTGCTCTTGGAAGGCAATAAAACAGTCGCCACGTCACCTGCATCGTGTGCTGGGAGTCCCATAGCGAGTAGTAGGGCTGCAACTTCACTGCAATACACAAAGGTTACAATCTGACTGGAAGAGCCTCCGCAGCTTTGCTTCTCTGTTACGATAAAATGTTACTCTTGTGCAATGGTCCAGTAGTCATTTTTCATGCAACCTCAAAGCCAACAGCTCAGGACAACTTCGGCAAATAAAACTCTCATACAAGATCGTTCAGTTCACCCTGGGTGAACAATGACGGACCATCCGACTGTATTTCAGATAGGATGATAGACATCATCCAGGTCATTGGCATCCATACATGTAGACGTACTAAAGTTACCACATGCTTCCGAATATCGACCGCAGTAAACTTGCTGCTATTGAAATATATGCGGAAGGTAACGTCTATACAGCCTACGTAGTTGCGCACATGAATTTTGTCAATCCTAGGGAATATGCAAAAATATGGATCATGATTGCACGAAAATGGGATGTGATACAGCAAATCCGAGAATATAAATGGAATCAGCACCTCCGAATTACTATATATCTGCTACAAAAGTCCATCCAAGAAAAATTTCACCTTTTTTTGTTGAAAAGTGTACGTTTTATTTTATTTTTTCCCTAAATGGATGACCGAACTTTGAAATAACTATTCGGCCGAATATTTCGGTAATTCGGCCGAAACTTTTAGCAGAATATTCCCGGTATTCGTTTTTTCACTATTTCGGCACATCCCTAATAATATATATATATATATATATATAATATATATAATATCATAATATATATATATATATAATATATATATATATAATATATATATATATATATTATTAATATATATATATATATATATATATATAAATATATATATTATATATATATATATATATATATATATATATATATATATAAAGTGTAGCATAATTATCTTAAAGAATGTAATTTTTACTTATGCATCAATAGCTTCGATTTATTATCCGTAGTCGTTACGTCATTTGTAAAAGAACAGTTTTTATACACATTACCTAATGAAATTTGAACAACTTTAAAAAATTCTTTTTCTTTTAATTGGGAATAAACGTCATCGAAAATAAGTCAACATTTCTTAAAGCTGGAAGGCAATTTATTATAAGACAGAAACACCGTCTCCTCGGATACTTGGCAAATGAAGCACCCATAAATACCGATCAGCAATCTCGACCAGCCCAAATTTCGAAAACAAAGAAATATATATTAATATACTATATACTCAATATTATATATATATTATATATATATATAATATATATAATATAACACTATATAGTATATACTATATTTACTATACTATCATATATATATATATATATATATACTATATATTATATATACTATAAATATATATATATAAATATATAGATATATATATATATAATATATATATTATATATATATATATATTTTATATACTATATATATATATATATATAATATATATATATATATATATAATACCTATATATAATATATATACTATATATATACTATATATATACTATATATATATATATATATATATATATATATATAATATATATATATATATATATATTTATATATATATATATATATATATATATATATATATATATATATAAATATATATTATATATATATATATTATATATATATATATATATATATATATAATATATATATATATATAATTATTCACCAAAAAAAAGGTAATATATATATATATATATATATATATTATATATATAATATACTATATATATATAATATATATAATATATACAATATATATATATATATACTATATATATATATACTATATATATATATATATATATAATTTTCCAACCAAAGAAGGATGTTTTCTTATGAAGGAAAAAAGTCTTAAACTTTAAAAAAAAATTAAAAAAAGGCAAATTTTTTAGTAGATAGCAAAAAGCTTCAAAAACATTCCCATTAAAAAAAGTTTTGAAACCAAATAAATTTAGAAATGCCACCAATAAACAATGCATATATAAGATCCCGTGTCATGATTGTACAAGTATATATATATATATATATATAATAATATAATAATATATATATATATATATATATATATATATTAATATATATATATATATATATATAATATATATTAATATATATAAATATATATATATATATATATATGATGAAGTGATTATCTGACCAACAAAGGAAATCATATGAAGCAAAGAGAAATACACAATTCATGAATCAATGCTTCAAAAAGATGGGACATATCATTGAATAGATAAAAAAGTGACAGGCTTCTCTTCATATTTTCCCATTTAATAGAAGGAAAAATTATAACGATGCAACAACAAAATTTTGTTTAAATTCGACAAAGAATTTTGCTAATGAATCCATTGAGGAAATGTATCTCAACATGGCACAAAAAAATTTCCAAAATTAAGAATCTTTTTCCAGAAGAAACATACTCAGTACTACAATATCCGATTAGGGAAACTCACGCTTCGTCATATATATATATATATATATATATATATAATATGTATATAAATATATATAAATAATATAACTTATATATAAATAAATAGTATATATAAATATTCAGAGTCGTAACCCCGCATCACTCGTTGCTACTCAGTGCTAAATAGCACGAGTTATTATTATAGAAACGAACGATCTTCTTCAAATTTCGTAAAGTTATGATAAAATTCTTTTATTTTTTTGTGAAAATAGGTCATCTGAAAGAATACATTACATAATACAAATGAAAGATTAATGTAAATTAAACAAAAAAGTGTAAGAAATCCATCGCCATTGCAATGAAATTTGACAACTTATAAACAATTTTAAAATGGGTAACGTCACTCGAAAATATTTTCTAAAAGCGGAAAAGAATATTTGAAGACAGTGTACAACATACATATTCGTGAATTTAATTTCTTTACAAGTTGTTTTTTTTCCTTCCTAGGAATCTAATAAAACACTCGTTTTATTAAAAAAAAAATTAAAATAAACATTTACTTGTTCTTAATGCACATTTCGGATTAAAAATAATTCAATAATATTTAAATTCTAATATCTGAATTTGAAGAAAAACAATAAGGTACCCATAAAACCAATTATAAGCTAAAGAAAACTGTAAATATGGATAACTCAAATATCTCATATATATAATTATTTTGTGTTAATTATATATATATTAAAAGCTAAAGAAAACTGTGAAATATGGATAACTCAAATCTCAGTATACTATAATATATTTTGTGTTAATTTTATATATATATAACTATATATATATATATATATCATAATTATATTATATATATATATATATATATATATAATATATTATCATATATATATATAAATATATATATTATATAATTATATATAGAGAAGAGAGAGAGAATGCGAGGCAGAGAGAGAGACGGAGCACGAGTAGAAAATGTGTGCCTGGTCGCCGCTGATAGATATATATAATATATATATATATATTATATATATATATATATATATATATTAATATATATTAATATATATATATATTATATATATATATATATATATATATATATAATATAAATATATCAGTGGCGTACCTGGAAGAATACACTTGGTATAAAGTAAATTTATATAATATTACTATATATATATATATATATATATATATATATATTATATATATATATATATATATATATATATATATATATATTATATTATTATATATTAGATATGTAAGGGAACAGAATTTTTTGGTTCCGGCCGGAACCGGGAACTTTCCGGAACCTTGGAAAAGTTCCGGCCGGAAGATTTCCGGCCGGAACCGAAACTCTTCGACTTCCGGCACACCTTACATATTATCTACTTAAAACATCTGGTGCTGCCCATTAACAATGGATTCTCTCTAGAAGTATCTGGCATCTTGTCATATTCATAATGTGAGCTCTTAGTTCTGTAAGCCAAAATTTGGATAAGCGGATCAATCAATTTATTAAATAAAATTACATGAAATATACTAAATTAGTTCTACGGGCTTCAAAAGTTTAGAAAGCTTTTTCAGAAATGCTTTTTTTCTAGAAAAAGCTTTTTCAGAAAGTTCATTAAAAAGCTTTTAATCTCTCTCTT
>JABUQX010092379.1:0-18968 GCA_015478945.1 Trachelipus rathkii | reverse complement strand
AACAGAGAGAGAGAAGATAATTTCGCTATAGCAGATATCTGAAGTCAAGTCAGTCAAGTATCGATACTATCCTTGAGAGTTTGCTGTTCGCCACTAAAAAAATTCTACTTTTAGTGGTAAATCTATATTAATTGATGGCTTAACTATTTATATTTTATTTGTCAGATTCGAGCCTCGTGTTTGTTTTTCGTGCCGATAGCTATATTATTGGATTTATATGTAGTCATGTTTTAAACCATTTTAATGGTATTTATCTATTTAATGGCGGATAATCTTTAATTAACCTGTTTATACCACCTTTATTTAATGTATTCCCTGTCTTCAGATCAATTGCAAAGTCTAACTCAGGTAATAAGTTATGATTTGCTTATCTACAGCTGGTATTAATAATAATAATTTTTATGTGAATCATATTTATCTGTTTTCTTTATAATATTTATTAAAATGATTGAATTTTATTTAATCTTATTTATTTGAATTGAGAATAATTATATATTAGATTGTATTGATATTATATTTATTTATATGATCCATGTGGTCAATTATAATTTAAACTTCTAACATATATTAAGTATCTTCAAATACTTATTATCATATGTTTTAACTTCAAAAAACCGTCATTATAATATACGATTATTGATTTAATGGTATTATTTATATAACCCAGTATTTGGCTTTTATAATTTAATTGTATTAATTAATTATAAAAATATTTTTAATACCTTTTGGTACCTAGATTAGTCATTATGCTGCCATATGTTAATATTATTTATTTAGGTAATTAATAATATGTATTTCACGGTACGTAAAAATTTAGTGATGATTATAGATTAATAGTTATATATATATAATAATATAATATATTAATATATATATATATATATATATATATTAATATATATATTATAGTATATATAATATATATATAGTATTATATATAATATATATAATAATAGTAATATTATATATATTACGGGGATGTGCGCAATAGTGAAAACGCCGAATACCGAATACCGAATAAGCGTAAAGAGTATCGGCGAATACCGAATAATTTCGGCCGTAATTAATCATTTCGCTAATTCGCGCTAGATACGATTTACAAAGTTCGGGTGAATCATCATTTAGGAAAAAAAATAAAAGATAACTTACACTTGTCAACAAAAAAAAGGGTGAAATTTTGTCTTGATGGTACTTTATGTAGCAGATATTGTAACTCGGAGGTGTTGACCATAATATATTCGATTTGGCTGTATCCATCGCGTTGTTTCGTGCATCATGGAATCCTGATTTTTGCATATTCCTAGAATGACAAAATCATGTCCACTACGTAGGGATGTATAGACGGTTTACCATTCCTGCATATATTCTACAGTAGCAGCAAAGTTCTGCGGTCAAATTCCGCAAGCATGGGTAACTTTAGTATAAGTTACATGTATGATGGCACATGACCTGGTAGATGTTCTATTCATCCATTGAAATACTAGTCGGAGGTCCGTCATTGTTCATCCAGAGTGAACTGAACGATTCTTGTATGAGAGTTGTATTTCCGAAGTTGTCCTGACTGTTTGCTCGAGGTTGCGATGAAAATGACTATCTGGACCATGGCACAATAAGTTCATTTTTACCGTAACATGAGAAGCAGAGCGCCGGAGGCCCCAGTAGATGGTAACGCTGTGTATTATAGTGAAGTTCAGGCTCTACTATCAGTGAGTGGGACGTTTTATTACACTCAGAGAGCAGTTTGAGAGAAGTGTGTTTGTTACACAACGGAAACAGCGTATGCTCGGTTCCAGTAGGGTCTCGGTAGCGGATGAGAAGAAAGTATGCAAAAATAAGACAGAGTTTGAGAGGCTAGAATATCAGGTACATGGATGGTAACTATCGTCGACCTCAAAATGGGAAACATTTTGCTCGGTCAGCAGGCAGGTTTCACCAAAATATCCCTGCTTCTTGTGCTATTGGGACAGCCAGGCGCGCAAAGGATCACTGGACCAAAGAGAATGGCCACTGAGGAAACCTTGACGGCAGGTGACAGGAACATCGTACTTGAACCACTTGTACAGAGAGATAAACATCACTACCTCCACACACATAAAACTTTGGTTGAATGAAGACCAATTGGTGAAGGCCCGGGGAACCATGATTGTAATGCTTTCGCTGACATACCTCAAACGTTCCATGTCTAGTGACGAAATAAGAAAAGCGTGGGTATTTGATGGCCTCACAAATACGTACACTTCCTCAGTGATGCTGCCTTTGCCTACAACAATGACGTTAGAGCAAGAGTCGGGAATGCTTTTTCAATGTACACAGAATCCTTCTTGAACAGGAAAGCCGAAGAACAACTAACATTGTGAAAGGAACTGCTAGACCAGTTTCATTCTCATGGTGTTAGAATGAGTATAAAGTTGCGCTACTTACATTTCAACACTAAGTAAATTTTTTCCGGATAACCTAGGCGGTGTTAGTGATGAGCAAGGTGAAGTTCCATCAAGATCTAAAGTCATGGAAGGACGTTATATATAAGCAAGCGGATATCAATATGATGGTCGACTATTGTTGGAGCTTGATAGGATATTCCCAGGACTCTATCACAGTATCGTCTACGAAGGAGAAAGTTACTATACATATTGTGTTACATTAACTAATACCCATTCTTCTATTACATTCATTGTTGTCCATATTACTGTTTTCATAGGTGTATTTATGTTTAACATATAGCATTCTATCAAAGACATGTATTCATATGCATTTATATATATATTTCCCTGCCTTCAATTATATAATATACTATATAATATATATATATATATATATTATTATAAATGTATAAATAATATAAATATACTATAATAATTATATATTATATATATATCCAAATAATTGTGGTAATAATAATTGAAAAAGGTAAAAATCTAAAAATTTTAAAAAATCTGCTGTACAACCACAATATCTCACAAATGCGATGTGATATTCAAAAACCTGATTACATTTTGTAATCAGCACTCAATAAATTGTCGAAACTCCCGTTCAAGAATTTTCATGTTTACCAGTTGTTATATGTCACAAAGTATATAAAACAAAAAGTAAATAACTATTTCTTACCATAGCAAACCAATCACATATTAAAAATTAATTAAACTGAAAATTGAAAAGTTATAGTTAAAAGATATTAAACAAACTCCAAATTTGAATAGAGCGCTAAGGTTAAATGACAGAAACATAGCCGTTCCATTTTCAGGGGACTAACTATTTCTTGTGGCTCAATAAATATTTACAATCAAAATATTCTTTCACTCTCGACTGATGACGGTGGAGGACCAAAGGTATCTTTATTTGCTCTTTTTTCAAATCTCATAAAACTATTCCAGTGTTTTTACACCAATTGAAGGGAATATCTTGTCTTCACTGGTCACAGTAGGCAAACTTATATATTGTTTATTTCTTATTGATGTAATTCCGTATGTGCCTTTTACTTTTATGTACAATAATCCACATCGCAGAAGAATGGCTTTCTTTTTTCTAACTCTCACTTTTCTGTATTGACGATTTTGATGCCGCACATTTCTTAAACAATCATTTAAAGAAATGAAAATGGAGCCTTCAGCTCACTTTCCCCATCTACGGGAAACATCGTCCAGCAGAAGATCAGAGCGAGTCTAAATTTTCATGCATTTCGTTCTATGCCTCAACCACCATATTTTTTTACTGATTCATCTGATCATGTTGAAAAAATGAGCTTTGAAGCAAGGATTAAATAGGTATCTACAGAGCATCAAAATATTATCGAAAATAGTAAACTTAGAAAGTATTTTCTAAGCTGATTCATAAGCCTTCAACGAGTGAAATATTCCACTGAATCTTTTGCTTTTAATTCCTTATTTAAAAAATAGATTTATTGCCAAAATGGAAGGATCACTGGGCGACGTTACTTTGCGTTTATGCTGGTTTTTAGGAGTTGCAAATGGCTCAAGTAAACTGGATAATTAATTTTGCCACTGGAAAATCCATCAAGCATTTCTTGATTGCATTCGCAGCGTATATGGATAGGAACTTTTGTTCAACAATCTTTTAAGGCATATCACAATAAGTTCGTTCCAGCGTGTAGAATTACGTATTTAGTACTTAGTGTCTAATTAGATGCGCTTGGATGTACAAGTTTTAATGCTTTGCAGCTGCCGTTGCTGAATGGGTGAAAATGAGAGGATATGCTTCTGCAAGTAAATATAAAATATTTTAACAATTTCTGCATAATAGTGAAATCGTGAATGCAAAGTTGCAACATGTGAATAAAGGATGAAATTGAAGCAATCGCCACTCCCCTTATACAAGCTAGCATGTTTGCGTCCATTGATCCGTCATCACAAAATGAATACATTTTTAGAATATGAAAAATGTCAAAGGCCCTATAGGATCTGACAAATGACAAAGGATTTTCGCCATATTGGCATCAAAATTTGGCTATATTTTATTTTTTTGGAAATAAAGTTCTAATATTTTCAATTTTTCAAAGTTGAAAATAACTCCCTTATGTTTGAACGTAATATGTGTTAGTATAAGCTCAATATGGCCCGAATAGTCGCAAAAAGCCGAATACGATTATTTCGGTATTTGGCCAAAGGCCGTAATACCCCGAATACTTACCGGAATATTCGGCACATCGCCTAAATATTATAATATATATTTATATTATAATGATATATATATATATATATATAATATATATATATATAATATATAATATATATATAAATATATAATATATAATTAGTTGAGGACAGACACATCCGATTCCGCATTATCCGCATCACGCATTCGGAACATCCGCACCTAAATTGACATCCTGCATCACCGCATGCCATCCGCATGCCTCATTTAACGGCAGCAATCCGCATCCGCAAGATTCCGCAGCCCTCTTTGAAAATAGAGTTGCGGATGTTTTCTCATTTTGATTAGCTATAAAATACAATATTATCTGGCATCTTTGTATCATGGGAGTTTATGGGAATAATTGTAATTTTGAATTTCGATTTCTGATATTATAATATATATATATATATTATATATATAGATTAAAATATATATATATATATAGATATAATATAAATAATAATATAGTATATATATATATATATATTTATAATATATATATATATATATATATATAGATATATATAATAGTATATAATATATATTATATATATATATATATAATATACTATATATTAATCGTTGCAGGGAACCTTTCGACGAACAAAGCGGCCATTTCACTCAACGAAAGTTGCGCTAAACTTCTTGGTTCCACTGAAATTCTTCTGGCCTCTTGCCAAAACATCTCTAACAACTCTGTAAAACTCATTCTTTCCTCCTCTATTCGTATCTGATGCTCTGTTGCTAAACTCTCCAACTAAAAAGGCCAATCTCTTCGGCCTCTATTTTCCTCTAACTCAACATCGGATGATGGCATTCCTCCTCCTCTCCTCCTTCTCCTCTCAGTAGCGTCCATGTATCTGCCTAGATCACCCCTTTGATGGTGCATGGGATCCTGAATCTTTGAAACGTAGGAAGGGCGGGTGGCTCGGATGGCATTCCTCCCGAGTTTGAGGATGTGCTACGTGCTGACGCCCGCCCCTCGTTCACTATATTTCCTATGTCTCAATAACTAGCACTTTAGCTCAGTGTTGGAAGCACGCACATGTCCAACCTTATCCGAAAAAAGGAAGCGCTCTGATCCTTCTAACTATCTGCCTATAGTAGCTCTCACTGTATCTATCTAAGATCTGAAACTCCTTCTAACGTCTTCACTTCTTAGACCATTCTGGAATCTCATCTCTTCTTTCCGATCGCCTAGTACGGGCTTCGGTTGAGGTCTACTGCGATATACTTTCCTATTTAAACAGATTTATGGTTTTCACGCTCTATGGAACTACTGGGGACGACTTGCGTGTGGCGCCATGACATATCCAGGAACGCATTTGACCGGTATGGCACGCGTCACTGTCCTCCAAGCTCCCATTCTTTTGTTTCCTCCTTCTCTTTGTCTTAATTTTGTCTTGCTTTCTTCAAGTCGCTCAATATCGGGCTGTGGTGATGGAGCGCACTTCTATTTTTTTTCTGTCCAATAGGGTTTCTTCAGGGTTTCGTCTTTCCTCCTACTTACTCTTACTTCCAACTTAATTGATTTTTCAACCTGCACATCTAACTTATATCCACTCATATGCGATGGACTCGACCTTCGCCTCAACTCATTCCAATCTAGCTCTTCCTATTACTTATAGAATTGCTCTCGTCGTAACCTCTCCGATTCTATCTCGCTGTCTTGATAGCATTTCCGATTCTGGGGTCGTCTCAACTTCTTGAATTCATTTTAAAAACTCAACTCTAACAAATCTCCCTCTCTAAAACCCCCTTCTAACTTTCCTATAGCTTTCGACGGTCTCTCGTCTCTCCTCTTGACAAAATAAACATCCTTCGCTAACAAACAAAAAAAAATGTCTTTGGAAACCTCAACATCGGCAACGGTTGCTAGGGCGCTCAAGAAACTCGGGAAGTCTTTTAAACTGCGAGACTTTTTTCTGCTTTCCTTCTTAGTTACTTCAACTATCAATCCGCCTTGTATGGATACGTGTTCTCAATCTGGGGGGGCTCCTGTTTCACCCGGCTGGATAGGGTCCAAGGGCCAAAACTGTTCTGTACTTTTCCATTCACTTGACCCTCTACTTTTGCGGGCGATGTTGGTACTTTTATCTCTTTTCTATAGGGTACCGCAGCGACAGGTGTTCGAGGGAACTTTACCAACTCACTAACACCACCTTTACGACGGCCTCGTAGCACAAAAGGGGTGCTGTGTCTGTGCACAAGTTTGGTAGATAGCTTGTAATCCAGACAGTTCGCTGCAGTCTTCCTTCTTTCCTCCAACCTCGTTTTGTGGATTCTCTTCCATCTCTGTGTTTCCTGCTGAATTTAATCTCCTCACTTTAAAGCTGCGTCGTGCTCGATCTGCGTAATTTGCGTCTAGCGATGAAAATTTGGCTTGCACCTCCCCTCCCTGAATAGGGCTTCTGCCCGTGAGTGGTGTGAACCAGTAGTGATTAATATCATATAATTAATATATTATATAATATATATATAATATATATTATCTATATATATATAAATATAGATATATATATATTAATATTATATATGTAATATAATAAATATTTTAATTTCAAACTCAAAGAGTAAACATCCGCATCCGCATCCGCATCACCACAATTTAAAGATCGCGCATCCGCATCCGCATGCGCAAACAGTCATGACACGACCGCATCCGCATCCGCATCCCGCAAACAGTCAGAATTTTGTATCGATGCCCATCACTGAATATATATATATATAATATATATATATATATATAATATAATAATATATATATATATATATAATATATATATATATATATAATATATAATATTATAGTTATATAATAATATATATACATTGTTACAAATAAGCAAAAAAAAAAATTAAAAGTGCATCATTGTAACATCTTTCATCAAAAATTGGCAAAAGCTGAAATATTAAAAATCATTTTTTATGCATGGAAGCATCTTCACGGGGCCTAGTCAACGTAGGAAAACATATCATTGAGATTTTTTTATGAATATTTTAAGATCAATTAATAAAATGTTAGTAGGAGTGTGATAGACATAATCTCATTAATCCTTCAAGTCATTAATAAAAAAAAATTTGATTCTATGTAAAGAAATAAAAATAAAAGAAAAAAATTTTCAATGATGGTTGATCCTCCCATCAAATTTCCTTTGTTTACATTTTCGTAAAATAGATTTTTTCGGTAAGATTGCGAAATAGCAATCTTACGAATTATATACGTTTCATGAGAATATTCTCAAAATTTTCTTAAAATTTGACAAAACGAACAATTTTTTTTGAGAACGTTCTTATTTTTCGTAAGAATTCGTAAGAATATTGCCAAAACGAAAACGGCTTAACATAATTACCATCGATGTATTCGATATCTAAATAAATCGTCATATCGATATATCGATAAATTTATATTTTTTTTAGCATTCCCACAGTGATGAATATTCCATTATTTTCCGCTCTATATACCGGTTTGAAAAATGTCCTTTTTGTTGTAAAGATAAATGAGTCCTTGAAATGATAAATACTATTCAAACTGTCATGTTCTTTTGTCTTAAAATGAATAATAGACAAAAAACTGACAACATTGAATAAATGAAACAATAACAACGCTTCTTCGCATTATTCACAAATACACACACCCACACCCACACCCACACCCACACCCACACCCACACCCACACCTACACCCACACCCACCACCCACACCCACACCCACACCCAACACCCACACCACACCCACACCCACCCACACCACACCACACTCACACCGACACGACACTCATACATATATATATTTTATATATATATTCATAATATATATATTAAGATATATATATATATAATACTATATATATATTAATATATATAGTAATATTATATATATATATATATTATATATAGTATATATTATATATATATAGTATGGCCAAACTTACCTAAAGCCATGTCACGATATTCTCGAAAACTACGATATGTACAAGAAAAGCTAATAACATATTTGGAATCAGTGGTATGGAAATTGGTAATGGAAGAAAAAAACTTACCGTTTTAATATATGGACTTTAACTGAAATGAGCAAAAACATTTGGTTAGGTTAGGTAGGGTTAGATTCATTAACTTCAACAACTTTATAATAAAACTACGTTCGTTGTATGCTCGCGCATCAGTTAACAAAAAAGTATATTATTTTAATACCGTACTATATTTAACGATACACTTGGTTTAAAAACGACATTTCTTGGTATGCACAATATCTCGTTTCTACATTTCTTTCTATTACATCTTATTAAACATATTGTTACTCTATTTTTCATATAATTATATACTTTAGCTTTAAATTTTGACGCATTTTTTTCACCTTAGAATTAAATTTAAAATTACTGCGAAAAACCCTATTAAACAAATACTATACTAGTAGTATACTATTATATAGTATATAAAGTAATAATACGTATTATATATTATAGCTAATATATAGTATATTATAGTATAGTATAGTATATATCTATATATATATAGATATATATTATATATATATATATATAATATAACACTTATATATATATATATATATATATATATATATACTAATCATAGACTATATATATATATATATACTAATATTACTATTAATATATATATATATAATAATATATATAAATAGTTATATTATTTATATATATATATATAATATATATATATATATATACTAATATATATAATATATTATATATATATATATATATTATATATTATTATATATAATATATATATATATATATATTTATATTATCATTATATATATATATTATATATATATATATTATATAATATATTATTATATAGTATATATATATATTAAATACAAAAAAAAATATATACACTATATATATATATATATATATATATATATATATATTAAACAGGTCATCTAACAACATTCTTAAAATTAAAACTGTCTCACCGACACTTACTTTATATTCGATAAAGTTTGACGCCGTAATGTTATCGTACACTTTAAAAGTTATATTTTATATTTATTTATTTATAACTTATTAAAATAACGTTTTTATTTAATAAAATTTTACGACAATTCCAAATGTTATTTGTTTCGTTATACACCACGTCCTTTTTACGATATCATGCGAAGGCTTTGGTAAGTTTCTCTTATATTATATATATATATATATAATATATATATATATATATATATAATATATTAATAATAATATTATATATATACTATATAATATATATTTATATATATACTATATCATATATATATATATATATTTTATATATTAGGGGGGTCGAAATTTAGAAACCGTATTCCACACCCTGCACTGAGTTTAGTACAGAAAACTATGTGATATGCTAAAATATTTTGGTTATGCAACCCCCCTACCCCTCGCATGACCCCCTCTTTATAATATGAATTAGAGATAAAACATGGGATACTGAAATTATATTTATTTTCATACTTTAATATTATAATGTATTATATATTAATATATTAGTTTATTATAGAAAACTGTGTGATATACTGAAATATTGTAATTGGTTATGCAATTCTCCCTACCCCTTGAAGGGCTACTCCCCCTACAATATGAATAAGAAATATGACATAGGATACTAATATCATAATTTTTCATACTTTAATATTGTAATATATTATAAAATTACAAATACTGGCATTTTATATTTATTATTATATTAATACTGTAATATTAATTTAATATTGTATACTAAAATCAAGTACTAGCATTTTATATTTATTATTACAATGGTGTTCTATAATTATTTCCATTGGTATTTAGACTGGAAAGTTGGCCTAGTTTTTCTGGTTCTGCAACATTCAATATATATATGTATGGCGGTTTTCGAATCCAATCCTGGCTTCTGAGGCCTTAGTGACTTAGTGAGTAAGCTAATTGCTCGTTCAAACATTTGGATGTGACAAGGAATCGAAGGAAGATCAAGTGGGTTTGTTTTAGACTTAAGTAGATCATCATTAGAAAGGTCTTGTAGGAGTGGTGAGGAGGTTATTATCTCCTTGTTACAGTCAATCATGTCGGTATAGTTAGTAGCCTTGAAATTAATATTAGTTGGAAGTTCAACGCTTCTCATTGTTCCCCTTTTCCTTGCATTTGCATTTCCTTGATTATACCCCCGACAAAACCTACCCCACCTGTTTCAGGTCTAGTTACGTGGTTTATGTCTTCCTGAATTTATCGCGATGACGGCCCCAATACTGCAGTGAATTCTCTGCGGGGTTGTTATATAATTACACTGATGCTGTCGTCTGTGTTGATGTCGGATTTCATGGGGTTAGGGGCCTTCCCATTCCTGCGAGTGATATTTACCCTAGTGGTGTTATTTTTGACGAGTAATATATATATATATATATATATATATATTATAGTATATATATATATATATATATATATAATATATAATATATAAATATATATTTATAATACTATATATATATATATATAGATATAATATATAAATCTATAATATACTATATATATATATAGTAGATATATATATTTTATTATTTAATATTATATAATAAAAAGTATATATATATATATATATATATATATATATATATATAATATAATATAATATATTAATATATATATAGTAATATATATATATATATACTATATTATATATATATATATAATATATAATATATATATATATATAATATATATATATAATATAATATACTTAACAATTAGTATATATATATATATATATACTATATACTATATACTATATATAATATATATATACCTACTAAACCTCTACTATACTAACAATAACTAGCTATACTATATAAAGTATATATATATATAATATATATATTATCATATTTATGTATATTATAATATATATTTAGATATATATATATGTATATACCATATATATATATATATTTATATAGTATATTATATATATATATTATATATATATATAATATATATAATATTATATATATATAAATATATAATATATATATATTATATATATATTATATAAGTATAAAATATATAATATAGGATAAATATATATATATATAAATATATATAGATATATATTATATATAAATATAGAGAGTTTATATAGCTTACACTAACTATCTATACTCAACCAAAATTATGATTAGCTTATCACTAATAATATATTCCGAAATAGTATATATACACTATATATAACTATAAAAAGTATACCTATATATATATACATAAACAGATATATATATATATATATTAATATATACTATATATATAATATATAATATATATATATATATATATAATTATAATATTATATAATATAAATATATATATATATATATATATATATATATATACTATATAAATATAATATATATATATATATAATATATATATATATATATAATATATAATATATATAATATATATATATATACAAATACCACCCATACAAAAATGAGATGCCAATAATACTTCTGACCGTCGTAACATCAAAACGGTCGATACTAGGGAAAAACTAAACACATATTTGGAATCTGCATAAAAAACTGAATAAAAAACAATAAAAAAAATCAGAACAAACAAAAAAAAAGTTTTTTTTTGTAAATTGTGTTGAATTTAGAAGCTATCCAAATTTCCTAGTTGCGTTTTAAATAGTGTTAGAATGCAATAATATAATAGAGTGAAAACTCGCGCAACTCATAGACAAACGCACATATATATATATATATATATATATATATATATAATATTATAAAATATATATTCTATATATATATATATATAATCTATATAATATATGAATATATATATATATATATAATATAAACATATATATAGTATATATAATACATATAAATATTTATAATATATATTAGTATTTACTAGTATATATATATATATTATATATATATATATATATATATATACATATATATATATATTATATATTATTATATAATATATATATATAACCGATTATATATACATATAATATATATAATATATGCATATATATATATATATATATATATATATATATATATAATATATATATGATATATTAATAATATATATTACTATATATATATATAATGTAATACTATATATATATATACACACACACCTATTATAGATATAAACTAAGTTTGTTTTTTTTGTTATATATACTATAATATATATATATATATAATATTATATAATATATACTATAAATCAATAATATATATAGTATAATATATATTATATATATATATATAGTTATACAGGCCTATATATATATATATATTAGTATATATATATATTATATAGTATATACAACACACACACACACACGAATATATATATATTCTTATATTATATAGTATTAGATGGTGAGAGAGTATATAAGCCATAATATAAATTATATAATTTACATATATTATACATAATATATATATATATAATTATAATATATATTATATAATACTATATATATATAGCTATATATATATCACCGTATATATATTATATATATATATATGCCGCTACATATTATATATATATATATATACATATAATATGTATATACATAATTATCATAATATATAATTAACATATATATATATAGTGTGATATATATAAATAAGTATAATATTAGTTAGTATATATATTGTATAGGTATATATAATAATAATATATAACTTAATAACCTATATATATACTATATAGGATAATATAGATATTTACGATATATAATATATATATTATATATATATTATAAGAATATAATATATATATATATATATATATATATATATTAAATATAGTGATGGTTATTGTATAATAGTTACAATTAATAATAAAATATATTAGAGAATAATGAATAATAAATTATAGTAATATGATGTAAGTATATAATATATTATATATATATATTAATATTATATAGAAAGGTGAGTTAACAGATAATATAGTATAGTATATTAGCATAGTATTATATATATATAAATATATAATATATATAATACTATATATATATATAATATATATATTATAATATATATATAATATATATATATATAATATATATATTATAATATATATATAATATATATATTAATATAAAATATATATATATATTATATATATATATATATATATATATATATATATAATTAAAACACTATTATACGGAAAAACCAAAAAATCTCGGAGATTCGATATTCGCAATTTAGTATATAGACATCGGCCTGTTGAGAGAGTAAAGTCGTTTTCGTTTTGGCATTTTGTCTTACGCTCGATAAGATAAAAATTCTTACGCATTTTAAGAACGGTTCGTGCCAAATCGACCCCGAATAAATTCTTATTCTTAAAAACTTGTTTACAAACATATACAAAAATCGCTGTGTTATGATGACTTCAAGATTTGGGTATTATTATATAAATGAAGAATAATGGTGATGTTTCAGAATATTTTAGATTTTTGGAGTATTAAAAAAAAGGAGGAGAGATTATTGCCCTTTCTTCCTTACTCTTAAGTAAAATTTCATGGTTTAAATATAATATATATATATAAATATATATATATATTATATATATATATTATATATATAATATATATATATTATATATATATCTATGACCAAAGTTACTAACGCCCACACGGAACGGGAAGTCGGATAAGAAAAAAATTTCGCAGGTAGCAATCTGTGATACATAAATAGATGTCTAGGGCGAAATGATTTTTTTTACCTGTTCTAGGGGTGAAATTAGGTTAGGTTAGGTTACGTTAGGTCAGGTGTAGTCAGGTCAGCGTCAGTAAAAAATATTAATTGCGCCACAAAGACATCTATTAGTGTATCATAGAGGCTACTTGTGATTTTTTTATTCGATCCGACCTCCCTGTTCCGTGTAGTTTCTCAACAATATCCTAGGCCTTTTATAATACTATATATATATATATTATTATATTATAATATATATATACTATAATATATATATATATATTATTATATATAATATATATATATATATTATAATATATATATATAGATATATATATAATAATATATATAAATATATAATATAGTTTCATAATAATAGGATAAGTATTATATAGGAATGGCGGGGTTTCATGATAGGGTATATATATAATATAATATATAGTATATAGGTATAACCCTAATTATAGGTGAGGTATATTTTGGTAGTGGACACACTACTTTTGAAAAATAATAAATGAGGAGTCTCTAAAATAATAGTATATATATGACTAGATTAGCATAACCACCACATCATTATATGTGAATAATATATATATATCCTAGCTAAGGTATTTACTAGTAGCTTATGTGATATATATATGATATATATAGTTCGTTCGGCTAATATGGTCTCCAGTGTTGATATTTCTAATTATATAATACATATATTATCTATAGTATTAGGATTTTCTGACTGTACGACGAGTAATATAATATATATAATATTTCCCAATTAATAGTTAAGTAATAAGATAGTAGAAGTATATGTAATAATGTATATCTACTAATAGGATCGAATAGTGAAGAAAGCCGAATACCAAATACCGAATATTCGGCTAAAAGTATCGGCCGGTAAGGTTAGCGGTTTCTTTATAGATATACAATATTCGCGATTGTCCGAATAAAGATAACTATTATCTCACTACTTACCTCTCGTTCTTTTAGTTATCTCAGAAGTTTCCGTCATCCCTTATATGGAAACAAGAATCAATAAAGTAAAAACCTACAGCTTTCATATAGGAAAAGGCTTGAAATTTTTCGTAGGATAGGACTTTAATAGTAGCAATATTGTAGTAGTAAATTCGGATGTTAGTTGATTCCATATGTATTAATTCTCGGAATTTGCCGTGGTATATCTATCCCGTTTTTCGTGCAATCATGATCCCTATTTTGCATATTCTGCCAGGAAATGACAATAAACTCATGTGCCGCACTACGTAGGCTGTATAGACGTATATCCTTCGCATATATACTACAGTAGACAGCAAGTATACTGCCGGTTCAATGAATTCGGAAAGGCAATTGTGGTATACTTTTTAGTACGGCGTACATTATGGAATGGCTCGAATGAACTCTGCGAATGCACTGTGTAGACTATTCATCTGGATTAGATAACAGTGTCAATTGATCCGTCTATGTTTGCCCATGGAATGTAACTAAACGTATCTATTTGAAATGAAGATTATATTTGCCGAAGTGTCCTGTAGTGTTTGCTCGATGTTGACATGAATAAATGACATATCTAGACCATGTGATCACAATAAGTTTATACATTATCTTTATCGTAACAGAAAAGTCAGAGCTGACACTGAAGGTCTACTTACCTCAGATCAGATGGTAACCTTGTGTAATGCAGTGAAGTTGCAGGCCTATTACTAGCAGGATTAGAGTGTATCAAAGACATTGTTATTATATTTTTACACTATACATCCAAGAGCAGTTTAAAGTGTGTTTGTTAACACAACGGAAAACAGTCAGTTAGTCTATTCATAGTTCTCATAGGAGTCTCACGTTAACTCACATAGAGAAGCACAAGTGCACAAAAAAATTCAAGACAAGTTTGGATGAGTAGCTACAATATTCATGTACTAATGAATGTTATATAATATATGCGTCACACCCAAAATGGCGAAAACATTTTGCTCGGTCAGTACACAAGTGAGCAGATGTTTACACTAAAATCCACTGCCTTCCTCTGCGATGGACAGCCGGCAGCATTTCTTATGAAGGATCACTGACCAAAAGTAATGGCCACTGAGGCGAAACCTTGACGCAGTGACAGAACATCGTACGTGAACCACATGTACAGAGAGAAAACCATCATCTACCTCCACTACACATAAAAACTGTTTTGATTGAAACAATTGTGAAACGCCCTGACCATGATGTGAATCTTCGCCTACATTTATGCTCCCAACTTCTCTGCGTCTGATGTGACGAGAAGAAAAAAGCTAGGATATATTTGATGGCCACAAAATAAACGTAAACATCACTCCTACCCGCTTGAATGCCTGCCTTTGCTTATACAACATAATATTGGACTAGTGTTAGAGGCAGAGCGTGGCAGATGCATTATTTCATATTGTATGAACAGAATCTTCTGGGGAACAGGAAAGCCGAGAAGCAAACTAGAGCGATGTACAGGAAACTGCGTAGACGAGTTTATCATTTCTACATTGGATGTAGATAGAGGTATAAAGATAACGTAGCCTTGACATTCTCACTAGTAAAATTTCGGATAAATCACTAGGCAGATGTTTAGTCATAATTGACAGGGTAGATACGAAACTTTCATCAAATTCTAAAGTTCTGGTAAAGTGTAATCATTTCAATATATTATAATAAGGCAAAGCGGGCTATAATTCAATATTGATGGTTCGACTATTGTGGAGCTTGATGAGGGTATCCAGACGCTATGCACAGTAGATGTCTCGAAGAGCACAAGTTACTAAATCATAAGTTTACCAATTATACTACAACCATTCCTTATCTTAATTACATTCATTTGTCCTCCATATTATTACTACTTTTATTCAGATGAGTGAGTGTATATGTTTAACATATATCATCTATCAAAGACATGTATCATATCATTCCGATTTGTATCCATCTATAATATAATATTATATATATAAATATTATATAATAATATATTACTATATATAAGTATAAATATATTAAGTATATATATTATATTAATATTATAATATATATAGTAGTATAATATAATATATATAAGTTATATAATATAAATTATATATATTAATTGATAATATATATTATATAAGTACTACTATAATATAAATTAATATGATATTATATATATATATATTAAATGAGTAGTTCAAATTATAATTATATGGTATAATATATATAGATTAAAAAGTATAAAAATACCATAACATCATTTTATTACAAATCATTGATAACACATCAAAGTGATTCTATCACAAAAAATGCGATTTGATACCTCTCAAAAACGAGTTTACATTTGAAATCAGCACAATCAATAATCAATTGCTAAAACCCGTTCAAGAGAATTGCATGTATTACCAAGTAGTGTAAAATATACTATTATATGTAATAGAAATCACAAAATAAGGTATATTTAAACTCAGTTCATACTTTATCATAATAGCAAACCAGTCACATATTATAAAATAAATTTAAATGAAAATTAAGAAATAAGTTACGTAGACTTAAGCACTCCAATTATAAACTAATACTTCATTGAATAACGCTAAGGTTATACAAAATGACTCAAGAACATTTGCATTCTCCATTATTCAGGAGATACCACCTTATTCTGTGGCTCATAAAATTCCTCCTGTTCTAAAATTAATCTTTCACTTTCGACTGATGAACGTATGTAAGCTGTAGAAAGTGTTATTTTATTGCATCTGAGTTTTCTAAATTCATAAAACATTCCAGTGATTTTATTTCCACCCAATTGAAGGAATTATCAATTGATCTTCACTTAAAGTAGGCAAAACTTATATTATTTGTAGTTATTTCTTATGTAATTCGTATGAGTAGTCTTTTATCGTATTTATGATACAATATATCACATCGTCAGAGAATGTAATCATTTCTTTTTTATCACTCTTCAACTTTCTTAGTACAGATTTATATGAATGCCACAAATTTCTTTTAAAAATCACCAATTACACATTAAAAGAAATGAAAATGTAGCCTTCAGCTTCACTTATTTCACCCACTACGTGAATCATCGTCAGCAGAAGAAAGTCAGAGCCAAATTTCATGTTTCAAATCTTCTATCCTCAAACGACATATTTTGCTTACTGATTTTCATCATTCATGTTGAAAAATTAAGCTTTGAATCCGCAGAATCTTAAGATAGTAGCTACACACACAAATTTAATCACACTAGAAACTTAGAAAGTTCTTTTCTACGAATCCTAAGCTCTTCAACTGAAATGAGTTGAAATATTATGTCACTGAACTTTTGCCTTTAATAAATGCTTTAACTTAAAAATAATATTTATGCTCAAATGAAGGATCACTTTGTAGTTGGCGACTTTACTTCCCGTTTTAATGCTATGTTATTAGTGAATGTATAATTCGTACTCATAAGTAAATGAATAATTTTACCACGGAAACATCATTCCCAACCATTTTCTGAATTGCATATTCAGCACAGTATGATTATTATATAATATTATAGTATAGGCAACTTTTTAGTTATTACATATATCAATACTATTTTAATAGCATAATTCATAAAGTCTGTTTCCAGCGTGTAGAA
>JABUQX010092378.1:32500-39457 GCA_015478945.1 Trachelipus rathkii | reverse complement strand
TTAAACTTTACAGTTTATTTACATTATCCTTGCTTTAATTTAAGACCGCCTTTTTGTTACCGACACTTTTATTAGTTTTATCTTCGTTTTCACAGGAGATTAAACCAATAGTTCTTTACCATTTGACATTTAGCTAAAATCAGTTTAACCTCTCACTACTCATTCTTCTCAAATATGCATTTTTATCCGTTTTTACTCAGCAATAGATGAAGATCTTTCTGCATTACTGGATGTACGTGGATTAGGATAAGCTTTTGTCAGATACACTCAAAAGTTATCCCAACAGTGAAAAGACTTTGATCAAAACGCATTAGATCAAGTTCCTTTATTATTTTAAATATTCATGCTCTGTTTGTTCATTTGAAGCTCATCACTAATTCCTAAAGATACTCTTTTAATCTCTATTGGTCCCCATACTCTCTCTCTTTCGAATAATTGGTTCAGGCCTTTCCAGTAATGTATATCAAAAGATCAGTTTGTGAATCTCAGATTCTTATAATTAGCAACAATTTTCTTATATACAAAGAGAGCAAAGAAAAATTTATTTAGTCAGCATCAAAAACCTGATTTATGCTACAACTGAACAATATATATTATTCTAAAATACTTATAGACAAATAAACTTCCATTCATTTTCTGTCGTAATCCTTTCTTAATTTTATGTTATGGTCCAAACATTTCTCAACCCTTCTCCGTAAACATATAGCTCGAGAAGCTTCTTGTGAGTGCTTATGGCTGTATATTTAAGGCTCACTTCCTTTACCTTTTTTATTGACTAGATATATCTGGCAGTTTTTGTTTTGAAGAAATGCCTAAAATTAAAATCCACATAACATTCCTTGAGAGATTACGATTTAGCATAAATAAGTTGCAGGAAGAGGAGGAGGGAGAGAGGAGGCGGATACGAGAGGATGACGCAGTGGATTTGGGGGATGAGAGGAATTATGAGGGTACAAGTTTGAGCAAAGAGTTCTCAATATTAATATATATATATATTATATATAATTTATAATATAGTATATATATATATATATATATATATATAATATTATATATATATATATATATAATATATATATAAATATAATATAATTTATATATATACTCTATAAATTAGTATGATAGTGAGTGTGTGTTATAAAAACGCTTCATTCATTCACAAAAAAAATAAACCACTTTTAATGAAATTAAAGATATTTAAAAAAAATCTACGGAAATTATTCTTTTCTTTTAGGTTGAAGGGAATTAAAAAAATGGCCTTTTATTTCCAAGGTTAAATTAGGTTAAGTTTTGGGAGAAAAATAATAAATAAATATATTTTTTTGCAATCAATGAGTAATATTTTATAAATATAAATCTTCATTTGATTTGTTGCTAACATCAGTATAATTGTGTTGAATTCACACCTGAACTTCAAAAGGAACCAAAACACACGCGATTCTCACAAGGAAATCTTAAACATGGCTGATCGGTTCTTTCATTAATAATGAAGGTGTATCGTGTCACAGCGTAATATAACTGTCATCTCTTCAGTTCAGTCATTGTTAAACAAGAGATGAATTATTTCTCTTTTGCTGCTGGTCTTGATGAAAAATTAAATTATAGAATTCAGGAATAGGACACTCGACATAAGGTAGAAATATATATTATAATATATATTATATATATTAAGTATATATATATATATAGATTTATATCCGATATATTATTATATTATATATATATATATATATATTAATTTATGAATATATATATTAATATAACTATATATCTATATATATATACTCTATTGAATAATGTTAACCAAATAATACCCACTTCGACTTTCAGATAAAGATTAGGAATCCGCAGAATACACCAGACATAGGAAAATTAAAAAAATGAAATAATCAGTAGAAAGTTGCCACCTAGGTTATGTGAAAGATAGTTGGTCGCAACAACTGGAGGGACAGTTTCTACACACACACAAAAAAAAAAAAAAAAAAAAAATCACAATGCAAATCAAAATGGTTTTATCATAAAAAGTTAATCTTTCACAAACCAAAACTATATAACATAAAATCAATAAAAATTGAATCTTAAAAGGTAGCTAAAAATCAGAAACCAATATGACTGTTCCAGCGTCCGCTTTGCAATAAATTCATTTTAAGTTTATAATCATATTTGATTAAATTAACCACATCTACTGAGAGAGAAAACTTTTAATTTAGGCAAAATTTACAAATAGGAACTTCGGACCGCTATTGTTCAAAAGAGCAATCTGTTAGCAGGTGCTACCGACCTAGTTCATGACCATTGATCTCGGAAACGGTATATGATAAGCTTACGTATAAGAAGCAAGCGAGTTGGATTGTTTTTTTTTTTATTGGTACTACCATGGAAAGAGAAGACCCCTAACAGATTAATTACACGACTAATATCAATAACTATTATTATATTTACTTTCCCATCAGCAATTCATTATAGCTGTTTTTAGTATATTATTGGAAGAGATTGGAATGATATTAAAAACACTACCAACACACACACCACACCTACATATATAGCAGTAGATATGATATGATATATATATATATATATATCTTTACTTATGTTAGTATATTTTATATATACTATGTTACTATAGTATTATATTTAGTTATATATATATATATATATATATATAGTAATTTGATATAAAATATAATAATTTATAATTATAATAATAAATATTATATTTTTATATATATAATATTTTTATTATAATATATAAATTTTCTACTTTACATAATAAAGTTATATAATAACTTATTATATTAGTAACTAATATTATTTATATTCTAACTTATATATTTTACTTAATTATACTCGTGAGTATATGTATATATTAACCACAAAATATTCGAGAAACTCTTACGGCATAAATAGATATTCTTCCACTTTTTACCTTCTTCGTTTTCTTTTTTTATTTTCCTTAATATACAGAAATTTAATATCAGCTTCTTTCGTAATTTGTGTTTGCGGCCTCTTCCAGATTCATCTGACAGTATCAATCACAACATCAGATTAACTTTTCCTGCATATGAAAGTAAAAAGACAGTCTTTGAAAAGGATGCAGCATATTAAATTATTATTATTATTATTATTATTATTATTATTATTATTATTATTATTATTATTATTATTATTATTATTATTATTTTAATTATTTATTATTATTATTATTATTATTATTATTATTTATTACTACTTCATTTCATATTATTATTATTATTATTATTATTATTTTAATTTTTAATTACATTAAATTTAAACTTTTGCCTTTGGAGTTTTGAAAGCCTTATTTTACAAATTATATATATATATATATATTTATAAAATAATAATTATAATATTAATATATATATTAAATATTTATATATAGATATATCTATAAATTTCTAGTACTATATATATATATATATAATATAATATTATATATATATAATATTATATATATAATATAATAATAATAAAAGTTTCACACCTCATGATGCGATTCATCCATTCCTATTTTCTCCTATGATCCTAACGAGTGAGGAGATCTTACCCGGACCTGTGTGTGTTGCGACTCATTTCGCTTGTAGACCGATTATGTCACGGTTCCGTATATACATAGGACTTATTACCTATGTATACTATTAGTTATATATATATTAATATGCTTATATATATATTATAATAAGTATAATATAGTACTTGACTTCTAATTGATATATGCTAGTATATCAATAGTAGTCATATATATACTAGTGTGGTATTATAGTGACTACTATATAGTTTATATATAACATTATATCTATGAATCTCCAATATATCCACGAGAAATTTTCTAAATGTAGATTCTCAGTTACAGGTGATAAATAATTTTTTCGTTCTGTATAATATCGTTTTTTAGAATATTAGAAAGAGAAAATTGTTCTAAGACGGCAATACTTAACTGTCAAGAGAAGAAAATTTACTTGACAGATGTAATATGTCCAGGCTGACCTGATTAAGCAATCTTTCATAATAAAAAATACTGAAGACAAATCTTTTTTGAATTTCTCAGCATCAAGATTTCTGCAAATGTAATTGTTTTCTGATTCATTTTATTAAAAAAGGATATTTTTCTCATATATAATTTTTAAACATCTAATATTATTATTATATATTTCTATAAGGTTATATATATATATATATATATAAAGGATACTAATATATCGTACTATACGTGATTATATATATATATACTATATATATTATATATATAATATTATATTATATATTAGTATATATTAATATTCAGGTATTCGCATATCATATAATTATAATATAACTAAATATTATATATTAATTAATAATAATATAATACTAATATTATAATATATTTTGATTTTATGTAACTTAGTCCACATATTGTAATAACATGTATACTATATATATATATTATATATATATATAGTATTATAATATATATATATACTACGTCCCAGCAATATATAATATATAATATATAGTATATAATAATTATATATATTTATTTATTTAATATATATAATATATATTATATAATATATACTCTCACTCAAATTCCAACATAGTCTATTTCATTATTATTATCGTAGATATATATAATTTTATTAGTGATATATATAAACCAGTATACATTATTAGGTAATCTATATATAAAATTTGTATTTTTTTTTATTATTTTTATATTTTTTTTAGGGAAAGAGATTTAAAATTTAAATATCTCACAAATTCTTCACTTTTTACAAGATATTACTTCGAGAAGTTAATTATCTCCGGAAATTCACCACATGAACGCTATAACCCTATTTTCTACATAATCAACATCCTTTGACTTCAATTATCAAATAAATTATATATATTGGCTCATTATTAGTGATTATATTATAAATATATATATAATAGGTATAATTAAATATATACTATATATTATATATATATTTAAATACTATACATAATAATTGAAACTCCATTATATAATATTATATATTTATTATATATATCAATTATATTAGTACAGTGCGGCAGAGACTCCAGGCAGTGGGCTCAGGGGGGGCCATGGCGCACCCCCGAAAATTTCGTATAGGACAATAAAAAATTTTCATATCTGTAAATGAATATTAAATGCAGAAGTTAAATTAATTCTTATACCTCGTTCCTTTACATCAGAGAACAAAAATCTACAGTAAGTCCTTCTCGCGTGTAAAAACTAGAACTTTACCATCATCAGTAGAAAACTGAAAAAAACATTTAGCGAATTTCAGCAGATTCTAGAAGAATGTGTGATAAGTCGTTATATTCTAGAGAGGCTGGAAATTTGAGAATTTTGCTATATCTGTGTACATGAATTAACAAGCGATTTCAAAAAAGTACAGACCCACACATTCCTATCTTCCTCCGACTCCACACAAACGTATTATCTCTTTGTAGCATCCCTCTATTATTGACCATTATTTTGCGTTCTGATTTAATATGCATTAGGAGAGAGTGTTTTAACATCATATACAGAGATTTATTTTTCTTCCTTGTCCTTTGCTCATTTACAGAACAGGTGTAATGTGCCATATGAGAAGATAAAAGATTGGTTGTAACATATTGTAACGAAGGAGAGGAGTCTCGAAAGAACGCTCTAAAATAGAAAATTTAGTTAAAAGCCCTCAGAATGGGATTTATAGCGAGAGTATGAACAATTGCATTCACACACAGATCGTTCCAAAACAGCAATAGGCCGTCCATATTTTCTTGTTACGCAGTCCAATTTCACCAATATTTAACTAGTCATTGTTGACAAAAAATACTGCAATTTTACCCGTGTCTACTGCATCAGTAGAAAGAAGCTTGAAGCTTTTCAACATAAGACTTCTGAAAAGCTACTGAGAAAGTACCATTGTAGGATGAAAAGACTACTGGATGCTTGCGACTCCCCCCTCTACGCCTCTAAGATCATAACATCGAATATATTGATTCTATCATAAAGACTTGAGATGTTATCTCTCGGATTTTGCTCACTCTTATGCCCGGCGATTAAAGTTAACAATTTTGGTAAGATGATTTTAGTAATTATATAAATTACTCCCATTTTTCTTAGAAATTTAATATTTGGCCTATTATTTATTATAATAAATATATATATATATATATATATATACTAGTTAGTACTGCTATCTAATATATAAAATAAAGTGAGTATATAGAGTAATATAATATAATATATATATTATTATAACACTACAATTTTATTATTATTTTAACTTTAATTTTTATATTTATATATTTTAATAATAATATTATTATTGATATATTACCTTTACTAATGCACTTGCGAGTTCTAAAATTATAATAATATTTATAATTATATAAGTTAATAATAAAATTAGTATTCCATTATTACTATTAGTATATAAATATGCTAAGTTAATATATAATATAGATGGTGTGTTTTAGTAACCCTTATTGCTTATACTATAATATATATATATATACTCGTACTTATGATACTATATTAGCAAATATAATGTATATTCCACTACTACTATAATAGAATAATATATTAATAATATCCAACTTCACTCATGACTTATTAAGATACCTCAATTTTTGTTCTGGCCCCGCCGAAAAATAAAATGTGCTGATATACGCCACAACAATGTATATATAGTCAAATATATATATATATTACTCGTGAGATAATATATAAATATAAATATAAAAAATATTGCTCTACTATATCCCGTATCTATAATATTATATATATTATAGGGTTACTATAAGTATGCTTATACTACCTTCTTATATATAGTATACCTATATAATAATATATATAGTTTAATTATACATTCTTCTCACCATCTTAGCACCTATTAGGAAAGCCTGTTAGATTGCTACACTTCCAAAATTTCTTCTTCACTCATCTCTGTCATCGAACGT
>JABUQX010092378.1:22500-25000 GCA_015478945.1 Trachelipus rathkii | reverse complement strand
TTCAAACGTGAAATTTGAGTGGCCTCCGGCCTTTTACCACCGGAGGATAGTATATATATATATATATATATAATATATATATACTAATATATATATATATAACTATATATATTATATATATATAATATTATATTATATATACTATATATATATTAGTATTATATATATATATATATATAATTAAAGTTCAAAGTAATAGCTTTTTTTTATGTATCTGATCTTTATATATAAATAGATTATATATATTATAATATATATATATATATATATATATATATTTATATATATATATATAATAATAATATATAAATATATATATTATATATAGAGGCGACAGGCTAGCAACTAGGTCCTTTCCTTTTGCTTGTATTACTCTTGGACCAGTGTTGAATCTTATGCGCCTAGAAGCAAGATCCTCTGGAGAGCTCTGGGAGAACGGAGTTTTGAGGCCTAATGGAAGAATATGCTAGTTCTACTGAAAAAGGGCGAAAATCCTTACCTAAGAGTTGTTAACTCGAGGACTGACATCGGAAAAAACATTGCGCCGAGAAAAGACTTTTTTAGAGGCTCTAGGATTAAAAATTTCGGGCCAGAAGAAGATGCTGGACCAACTGACAGGGCGAAATCCCTTCCTGGGAGTTATTATTGATTGTTGATTATTAATATATATATATATATATTATAATAATATATATATATATATATATTATATATATATATATATATATATATATATATATATATATTATATATATATATATATATATGGCAGTGTATTTAAACCATTTGGTTTAAACCATTGGTTTAAACCATGGTTTAAACCACATAAAAAACCAATGGTTTAAACATAAAAAACCATGCATAAAATATTTAAAAAATATATTTATTAATGGTTTTCTTTAGCATGTTGATATGGTTTTCTCAATATTTCAATCGAAGAGTAGCTGAAAGGCAATAAAAAATTCCTGCGAATTTTATATTATTGGAGAAATAAAAGAGCCTAGAAAAATTTGCCAAATATATATATATATAATATATATAATAATATATATATATATATATATATATATATATATTTTTAATATATATATATATATATATATATATATATATATATATTTGTAAATAACCATGTTTGAAACATGATTCTTGTTTCGAGATCTTGGAATTCATTTTCTACCCGCATTGATAGCCCATTTCAAAATTTATAATAAAACTCATATGGGGAATGTGAGGATTTGTGAAAATGTGGCATCGTAGCGCAGCGGATTTTCTTTGTGCGTCATTATCATCTGTCATCCTTTAAAGAGAGTTCAAATATAAAGTGACATTGTCGTCATATCGCAATTGGCCATTAATTATATTTTTGGGTGCATTGCAAATATAATAATTTTTTTTTTTTTGGTAAAAAAATAATAAAGTAAAACCTTTTTTTCAGATAGAGTTTATATATTATAATATACACTCTTATTTTTTACTTTATGAGTTTATGTAAAACTCAAAAAAATAATAATTTTATACCAGTTTACAGTTATCAAGAAAATTTGAAATTTAAGAATCTAAAGAAATTTATTAAGGAATTTTAAAATATGTGTTAGCACATGTGTATAACAGTTTCCAGTAGTGATTTTTGCCTTTAAAATTTATTAAAACCATTAAAAACTACATTAAAACCATCAAAATAGCATAAACCCCCCCAAAAAACATTTGTTTATTGTTTTTTTTTTTTTTTAAAAAAAAACAATGGTTTTTGGTTTTTCCACCTATATATATATATATATACTATATATATATATAAATATATATATATATATAATATATATATATATATATATATATATATATATATATATATATATATATATATATATATATATATATATATATGTAAAACAGTATGTAAGTATACGTGTAGAGAAGCTTACCTTGCCCCTTTGTACAGAGTCACATCTCTCTCCACCCCGATGTCTTTCACCTTCCGCAGATTCGTACTTCACCACAGCCTCAATGAGATCGTCATTATCATCATCGCTAACACTCAATGAATCACCTCTTTCACGTGAGCGTCTACTAGCAGTTAAAATATATATATATTATATATATATATATATATAATATAATATTAAATATATATAATATATATATATATATATATATATAAATATATAATATATATATTATATATATATATATATATATATATTATATATATATATAGTATATATATATAAATATATATATATATATATATATATATATATATATATATATATATATTATATATTTATATATATATATATATATATATATATATATATATATATATATATATATATATATATATATATATATATATATATATTATATATATATATATATAATATATATATATATATATATATATATATATATATATATATATATATATATATATATATATATTATATATATATATATATATTATATATATATATATATATATATATATATATATAAATAT
>JABUQX010092378.1:15000-17500 GCA_015478945.1 Trachelipus rathkii | reverse complement strand
GGACATATACCTGGGCTAGGGAATCAACCACTTGATAAACAGGGAGAAATGATTTTGGAGTGGATAGATGAGTATGAACTGAAACTACTAAACACATCTGAAGAATGTGATGGCCTTTACACGTGGCAGAGGAACGACATGAGTAGTGTCATAGATTTTGCTCTGACAAACAATGCTATGAGTAGGCACATCCACCTGATGAAAATAGATGAAGACCGAGATGTATTCGATTTATCAGATCATAATTTAATCCAAATATATCTAAAGAGTAAAGTGAAAAAGCCTAATTACAAAAATGGGAGATGGTGCAATATTAGATATTATAGTACAGAACCAGTTCTGATGACAAGATATCTACAGAACCTAGAAAATAAAATGCATAACAAAAGAGTAGATACGTTGGAAGAGATGAACAAAATCATGAAACAGGCAGCAGATGATACTCTACTATAAACATACAGGAAAAAAGAAGATAAAACTGGGAAAAAGATAGAAAGACCATGGATGACAGAAGAAATAAGAAAGGAAATAAAAAAAAGAAGAGAAATTAATAGGAAAAGACGAAATGAGGCAGAAGACCATGCCAGGAATATGCTTTGGGAGCAGTATAAAGAACAGAAAGCAAAAGTGCAGAAACTTATAACAAAAGAAATAACAAAATATGAGAAAAAACTTACAGATGAAATAAAATCTAATAAAAATAACAAATTATGGGAGAACATAAAGAAGCTTAAAGGAGTAGATAGAACCATAAAGGAGACAAAACTTCATTATGAAAATGGTGAACTAATACCAAAGGATGAAATTGAAAAAGAATTAACCGGATATTGGAAAACCATATACTGTAAACAAGAAAACCGAATGGCAGAAGAATGGGACGATGACTCAAAAGAAGAATACAAAAGACTTAACGAGCAAAGATACCAAAGGATACAAAGTGGGGCACATCAATTTCCAAGACAACTAAGAGAACATATGGACATGGCAATAACAGTAAAAAATTCTGTAACACCCATGAATAAACCAGTAATAACCACAGATAAAGTCAGAAGGTGCTTACAAAAGCTCAAAGGGCCAGATGGTCTTAAGCCAGAACTATATAAGGTATTAATCAGAAGTGAACAATGTATACAGGTTCTCACAAATTGTTTCAATAAAGAACTAACAAAGGAACATAAACCAACATCATGGAAAACATCTATAACAAGTATGATAGAAAAAAAGAGGAACCCAACTGTAAAAGATTTAAGGCCTATTGCACTAACTGATACATCTTACAAACAATTCATGACATTAATTAAAAATGAAATTGAAGAACATATTAAAATATGTGATGAAATAAAGGAAAATCAATCCGGGTTCACAGAAGGTGCAAGAATTGAGGATAATCTTTTTATTTTGCAATACTGCGTGGAAGAATCATACAGAAGACACCTACCATTAATTGTAGTTTCTATTGACTTCAAAAAGGCTTTTGACTCAGTAAGTAGGGAATCACTGATAAAAGTTCTAAAAGAGTACAAGGTCCACCATGAAATAATAAGCGCCATTGCACAAGTATATACAGATGACAAAACCTACATTAAGTTAGGAAGTGAAATAGAAAATGTAGAGATAAAGGTTACTAGCGGAATAAAACAAGGGTGTACAGGGTCTACTACATTATTCAAACTTGTTACCTACAAAATAATTAAGGAACTGGAGAAAGAAAAGGGATTCAACAACGGTTCCATAAAAATAAACAGTCTATTCTTTGCTGATGATGGCCTGATCTTAGCAGAATCAGTAAACGACGCAGCTGCAAACATTAGAACATTACTACAGATAAGTGGGGAATGTGGTCTAGAAATAAACAAAGAGAAGAGCAATGTATTGATTTTTAATATGGAACAACCACCAATAGAAATTGAAGGAATTAAAGTGGTGGACAAAATAAAATACCTAGGCTTATATATAAACAATGAAAAAAATATGTTTAAGGCTCAGAAGATGCATCTCATAAATAAGGCCCACACCTTGGCCAGCCAAACAGGTTCAGTCATTGAGAAGAGCTGCAACAAGCTAATTATAGGGAAAACATACTGGAAAAATGTGGCACTCCCAGCAATTTTATATGGATCCAATGTAATGTGCTTCACAAAGCAAGAAATAGACAAGTTACAAACAATTGAAAACACAGTGTACCGGAAGATACTAGGAGGAACTAGATACACCCCAACTGCAACTCTGAGAGGAGAGATTGGAGCATCATCAATGCAGGGAAGAATAATAACTAACAAGTTAAAATTTATGAAATCAATATCAGAAGGAAAGAAAGAAGTCTTAAAGCACATTCTTGTAAAAATGAAAGCAGAAGGGAAAAAATGGTGGAAGACTGCACTTGGCTACATGGACAGAGTTATGATGGACATAGTAGCACTAGAAAGGCTAGACAAGAAGGAAATCTCTGAAAAAGTAAAAGCTTGGGACCTACGTCAATGGAAAGAAGAGATAGAAAGCA
>JABUQX010092378.1:0-2500 GCA_015478945.1 Trachelipus rathkii | reverse complement strand
CTTTTGTTTCAAAAAAAAAAAAAAAAAAAAAAGGGGCAGAAACAAAAAAAAAAAAGTTTCAAAAAAAAATGTTTGAAATTCTCCAACAAACTATCATTTTAGGCCTAGAAAAAGTGCGCCAAATATTTGAAACAACGTCATTGCGAGTGTGAAAATGGCATCAACGAACACTCTCACTCATGAAAAAGCCAAACAAATCGCCCCAAGAAACTCTGTTGAAACAACAGCTTCCCCAACAACGATGAAAAAAAATGGGGAAATAAGCAGTCTCCTTCACCCAAAATCTGTTACTTTCCCCCCATAAACGAAGATCAATCCCTTTCTTCAAGAGTTGGATACTCGGAAAACATTCCCGCTCATACCCACACGGGAGGAAACTCGCTCAGGCTACAGAGTTACATACCCTCATAGGACTAGCCGATGACCTATTTAAAGTTACAAATCCAAGAAACTAATAAACGACAACAACTAAATAAAAATAAAATTTGTAAATAGAAGAAAAGTACGAACTTTTATATATTAATAATTAGTACCGTAAGTAATGTCCGTAAGAAAAATTATTAAAAATAATAATAATAATAATAATAAAAGTGAATCATAATAATAATAATAATAATAAAAATTTAAAAATAAAAATAATAATAATAATAATAATAATTGAATATAATAATAATAATAATAATAATAATAATAATAATAATAATAATAATAATAATAATAATAATAATAATAATAATAATAATAATAATAATTGAAATTTCAACAAAATTTTTATTTTGTAATATGCAAATAAGCAGTGGTAGTAAAAATATTATACCGATAAAATTATATTAATGATGTTTTCCATAATAAATATTTATAATAATGAAGCAATATATAATATGTAACACAATGAAATTGAAAAAGAAATAAAATTAAAATAGCCAATGTATTCAGGTGTAATATTTATTAGAGAATGCTGTAACACAGGTAATTAATTCTGATAATTATAAAGGTTTTCTATATATTTTTCATGCCAATTATAATTTTTATTATTAAATAAACGTAGAGCGAGACGGAAGCATGCTTCTGGTTTATCTGAAGCTTTCGAGTATGAACGTAATTTTGCACCCCCACGAGAGGTTGCCGTCAAAAGTTCTACCGAATAGCTGAGGATGAATTGGAAGGCAAAAACTTTTCCTTCGCCAAACGTAGAAATTTATGATTATATTTATATGTCAAAGTAATAAAAGTAGTATAGGTAATAAAAACACAATGTGAAGGTGAGTAGCTCATACGAGACAAATGCCTGAGTTGAAAGTTCCTACAAATTTAGGAAACCTTGTAAAATTATTACTTTAAATATGATTCTGATTATGAATTTTTGCATGGGCTTCTTTTCAAATTTCCTCTCCTAAATAGTTGGTAAAATTCTATCTCTAAAAATTTCAAATTTAAAAATTAATAAATGTATTTTAAAGTTACCCAAAAAATTGGGGCTGAAAATCTACGAAATAAATCCGACAGAAAACGGGTAAGACTCGTCAGCCATTCATATCAATTGGTAAATTCCCTCCACATTCTTGCCTTTAAGAATTGGAGGCATAAAAAAAAAAAAAAAAAAAGAGAGAAAGAAAGAGAAAGTCAAACATGCGTTTTAACAAACACACAAGAAAGAAAAGTACCGCAAATAGTAAAAATACATAAAATGCATAGAAGGAAGAAGCTATTCCTTATTTTCTAGATAAGAATATTTTGATTGAATGTATATATTGCATCTGAAATTATCTGCCGAAGAGCATGACCTACCTAGATAAATTGTACGTTTATTTAAAATTTATTTGAAAGAAAAGAAAGAGAATGAAAATAGAAACAGACGAAAATGGTTGATGAGGATGAAGACATTATAGCATATTGGAAATCTGCTGAAAATTTAATTGACGGGGATAAAAGAAATTTTATTAAAGTAGTCATTAATGGCGTTCTAATATGTAAACTGTATTCTTCTCCTTTTTATCTATTGTAATGATCTGTCTTGTCTCTTCTTTTCTATTGCTTATTATGTAATAATTATAAATAGATTTATAAAGGAGTACATAGTGCATGATATTGCAATTATCACATTCATAAGTACCTTATGTCTGTTTTTGCAATTCATTGCAGTCAGGGCCGGGGTAGCATTTGATGTGAGAAATTTACATTTTCACATACAAACAATGCCGCCTATTATATATTTAAAATTGTTTTATATTGTACTAACCAATAGGGAGGCGAGATTTGAAATGAAAGCGTCTGAGCAGGCAGCATGAATGCCTTACTCAATAGAGTATGGCGGAAGGTGCCTCGCTGCATCTCTCCAAGAGATTCAACTTATCGAATCCATTATTAAAATAATTATTTGTGAAAGCCTAGTGTAATATCAATTATTATCTAATTGCCCAAGAAACAAATCGATTTTATACCAATTCAGGCAGCATACAAAACTTAAATGCTTAAGTGCCTAATCATTATCATTTTAGCC
>JABUQX010092377.1:0-43632 GCA_015478945.1 Trachelipus rathkii | reverse complement strand
ATTTTTAATGATAAGTTTAAATTGAAGAAGCAGTCTAGGATGCTGAAATTAAACACCAAAAAGAGAAGAAACACATTGTAGAAAAAGTGGAAGCGCAAAATCATTAACACACTCTTGGGACTTTGAGTAAATGAAAGTTCATTAGAAATTCCGAAAAGAAGTAATAAGAAGAAGAAGAAGAAGAACGAAGTGAAAGAACGAAGAAGAAGAAGAAGAATAAGAAGAAAGAAGAAGAAGAAAGCAAAGAAGAAGAAGAGTAAGATAGAAGGAGTACCTTTAATCAAGAAGAAGCATGCGAACATACAACAAGCAAGCAATCTAACAGCAACAACAACAACAAACAATACAACAGACCAAAGAACAAGAAAGAACAAGAACAACAACAAAGACAAGAACAAAAACAAGAATCAAGAACAAAGAACGAAGAACAAAACAAGAACAAGAACCAAGAACAAGACAAGAACAAGAAGAAGAAAAGAAGAAGTAAAAGAAGATAGAAGAAGAAAGAAGAAGAAGAAGAGAAAGAAGAAGAAGAGAAGAAGAAGAAGAGAAGAGAAGAAGAAGAAAAGCACGCAGAAGAAGAAGAGGCAGATGAAACTTCTGCTAATCAGTTTGTTGATGAAGATTCCTCGATGATCTTGGATGAAGAGGAAAATGTTTCTATGAAGAAGAATGAAAGGAAATCAAAGACTAATGAAGAAGACTGAAATATCTTTAGATATTTTTATTATTATTTTCTCTCCCCTCCTTGAAAAGGGCCCTGCCAGTGAGTGGTGTCAACCTCTAAAAAAAAAATAGAAAATATACAATAGCAGCCATATAGAACGAAACGAAAGTCAACAGAAGGATAAATACTGATAGTGGTGAAGTTTAGGAAATTAAAGTTTTGTGCCCAAAGTCTTTATCGAAAGCCTTCGATTATATATAGTGGAAGAGAAAAGAGCGACCAAGAGGCCTTGTGACGAGAAATGTGGATTCTAAGAAATGAGCATAAGATATAGGAAGATTTAAAATGTTATCTGTAGATCTTCTTGGTGGAGAACAAGATTCAAAGACTTTAGGAAGAATAGAGGTTACAGCGGTGAGATGATAGGTGGAATTAATGACCCTGGGGCCCGTCTCTTCAAACATGTGGATAAAAGGAATCTTGTAGCAGGAGGGAGAGGTTTGAAGTTGGCAGCAGTGAGTGAAACAGTTTAGCCACGCAGGGTGCAAGCTTAGAAGCACAGGGTTTGAAAACCACGGGATGGATAACTTCAAAACTCTACTCTCCTACTTCTTAGTGTTAAGCTCAGAGTTAGTGCAGGTAATACATTTTAATCCGAATCGTTGACAAGGAATGTGTGAGAGTAGGAATGCTCTAGGCAACCGTCTCTAGATTTGGAATGTAGAAGCAAACAAGTATGAGCAAACCAGATTTCACCAATAAGCAGACTACGTCTAAGACAAACAACAGTATCTTTCAAAAGAGAGTCACAAGAGGAGGAATAGAGGAAGAAGTCAAGTTAGAATTGACATTTTAAAACTGCAACAAAAATGTCGAGAGAGAGGAGTGTGAGGTACGATGATGATGATAATGATTTGTATTCAATTCGAAGTGTAATATTTAGGTCTCGAAGAGAGATTTTTTGTCATTCCCGGGAAGGAAACATGTATTCAAAAGTCACAGAGTTCTTACTGAATCTGGAAACAACGATAATCGTCCTGATAAAGCCCAACGTATTTATCAGCTTGAGTTTAAGAATAGAGAATTGGACATGGAAACCTCACGATATTATTATATTATTATTGATATTATTGATTATTATTTAATCTTATACTTAATTATTCTTATTATTATTATTATATTTATTGATTATTATTATTATTATTATTATTAATTAGTTATATATATTATATATATATATATTATACTTATTTATATATATATTATTATATACACATATATTATCGATATAACTATAAAACAATATAATTATTATATATATATATAAATATATATATATATATATAATATATATATATTATATATAATCTATATCATATTAAATATATAACATATATTATAATTGAAAATGTAATATCCCACAATATGTTTTTGAGAAAGTGAAACATTTCTGTTAAAATTTTTGTTTTTTTTTCTGAATGTGTGAATGTTTTTTTTTGATTTTCTGGAACAAAAAATACTAAAACATTTCTTTATACTAAAGCTCAAGAAAAAAAAAAAAGAATTTTAAACAGAATTTTTTCACTTTTCTCAAACATATTTGGGTATTATTTCAATTCATGTATATACACATATATTTTATATATTATATATATATAATATATATAATATATATAGTATATTATATATATATATATATATATAATATATATATATATATTATTATATATATTATACGTATACCTATATATATATATATATATATCTAATATTATTATATAATTCTATTTATATATTATATATTATAATATAATAATACATATAAATCTAATAATAAATAATAAGATAATAATAATTAATAATAATAATAATAATAATCAGATAATAATAATAATAATAATAAATAAATAATTAATAATAATAATTAATATGAAGGCATATCATGTTCCATTTCTCTATTCGCTTGAATCTAAAGCTGATAAATCCTTGGTTATTTTATCAGAAATTATCGTTGTTCTCAAATCCAGAAACTAATGCTTTAATACATTGTCTTCCCGGAAGATGACCAGAAAATCACCTCTTGGAGTCCCAAAAGAATTTTCCTGTATGAGAAATGTATCCATCCATCCTCATCATCTCATTCTACCTCACACTCCTCTCCTCTGACATTTTTGCGGTGTTTAAAATGTCACATTCTAGACTTTATCTTCGTCTCTCCTTCCTCTTGTATCTCTGTCGGAAATACTGTTTGTTTCTCGTCTTAACTTCTGCTATAGCTGAACTGTTTGCTCATACTTTTCCCTCTAATTCAATCTAGATGTGTTAAGCCTCCTTCGTAATTCCAAATCTAGACGGTTTCCAGAGCTATTCCTTCCTCTTATATCTTCCTTTCAATTTCTTTAAATATTTTTATTCCATATGCTACTCTCTTGAGGCATTAACACTATAAAGAAAGAGGGAGAGTTAGAGTTTGCAAGTATCCATCCCCCGTGCGTTTTCACGAACTTGTGCCTTCTTGAGCCTTGCACCCTGCCTTTGTGTTATGTAAACCTGTCTTTCGCTCCACTTATTGCCTCCCAACTTTCAACCTCTCCCCTTCCTGCTTACAAGATTCCTTTTTTCATCCACATGTTTAAGAGCGGGCCCCAGGTATTAATCTCCACCTATTCAGCTTTGCTCACGCCTGCGTAAACCCTCTATTTCCCTCTTCCTAAAAGTTTTGCAATCTGTTTTCCTACCTACACAGAAGATCAACAGCAAACATTTTAAATCTATCTTATCTTATTTGCCATTCTTTCTCTTCCCTCTCGACTCTTGCAGCTCCTCTCTCTTCCACTAACATATCCGAAGGCCTTTCGATTAAATCCTTGGCACTAAAACTTTAATTTCCAAAATTTCCTTACTATCGGTAATTTATCGTTTCTTTTGACTTCTCGTTCGCTTTCTAATATGGCTTGGCATATCTGAGATATTTTTCTATTCTTTTTTTTTTCTTTATGAGAGATTGACCGGCAGACCATCACTGGCAGCGGCGCCCCCTTTTTCAAGGAGGGCAGAGAAGAATATAATAAAACATATCTTAATAGAATTTCAGTCCTTCTTCAGTTAGTCTTTGATTTTCGCCTATTTCTTCTTCTTCTATAGAAACATCTTCTCTCTTCATCCAGACATCGAGGCAATCTTCATCAACTAACTGATTCAAGCAAGAAGTATTACATCCGCCTCCTTTCCTTGCTTCTCCGTGTCTTTCTCTTCTTCTTCTTCTCTTCTTCTTCCTTCTTCTTCTTCTTCTTCCTTCTTTCTTCTCTCTCTTCTCTTCTTCTTTTCTTCCTTCTTCTTTCTTCTGTCTTTCTTCTCTGTCCTGTTCTTGTCCTTCTTGTTCTATTGTTTCTGTCTTTCAGTTCTTGTTCTTGTTCTCCTTTTCTTGGGTTTGGGTGTTCTGTTCTTGTTTTTGTTCTCTGATTCTTCTCTTCTTGTGGTGCTTTTTTGTTGTGCTGTTGTCTGTTTGCTGTTTGTTGAGTTGGTTCTTGTGTCTTCTTCTCTCTTTCTTCTGTCTTCTTTCTCTTCTCTATCTTCTTCTTCTTTTCTCTCTCTTCTTCTTCTTCTTCTTCTTCTTCTTCTTTCTTCTCCTCTTCTTCTTCTTCTTTCTTCTTCACCATCTTTTCGTTTAAATGAACTTTCATTGTAGGGCATCGTAGAAAATGAAGTATAACTCACGATTTCTCATGAAGTGAAAGATAAAAGATAAAATTCAAGAATTAGTCTTAAGAATGAAGGACTTTTCAGTCACACATGATTAAATTGATAACAGTTTTCATTTGAAAGATAGATTAATCGAGAAAGTAAAACTCTGAAACTTTGAATTTTGACTAAGCCTAAGTTGAGCCGCGAATATAAATTTTGAATATATTCTGAATAAATTCGTAATCAGTGAATATATCAGTGAATATAACTTATGACACAGGAAATCGTTCGAAAACGTTTTTTTCCCCTGCTAATCGTCTTTATTTGATAAAGCTAACAAACAATAATTACCAATACAAATATGAATATCACATTTTAATCGTTATGTAGCAACTAAGAGGGGTAGCCTTCAAAGCATCAATACCCTCTGATCTTTCTCAAACCTATTGTTATGTTAAATAAAACATGGTTGTTTTCAATGCTATACAATAACTTGCTTCTTCATCTATCTACTTGACATTAATCTTCCACACGAACTATAATATATTCTTCCTTTTAAAAAAAATTTCTTTGTTCTTTTAAGGTTCTTAAAACTATTTCATCTGTTTTTTCTTTCTTTCCTCGGTGGATCTTTTCTCAAAAGGAAGGATCACATGTTATGTTCTTTTTAACAGTTTTGTAGGAAATTGGGTTGTGCGAAGAGCCTTCGGAACTTTCTCAAGCTGGCTCACCACCCCAGTTAGAAGCACTGCATAGGGGAGTTTGTTCACCCTTATGTGGCTTTTATAAAAATAACTGGCTTCCCCGAAAATTTGAATTTTACATCCGGCAGAAGTGAGAAAATCGGCGAATTTTTTGTGGAGTTCTCTTGTTGTAAAATGCAATTGTTTATTGGTTTACATCCGAAAGTTTACGAAATCAAGAGCAAATAATTCGCTGGATTTTAGAAAATTTAAAATTTAAAATTTTTATTTATTTATTATTTATTTTTTTTATTTTTTATTTATTTATTATATTTTTTTTTTATTTTATTATTTATTTAATTATTGTTCATTTTGAATAAAGCTATATTCTGTAGAAAAGATAGTTAACGTTAACTGATTAACGTAAATTTCGTTAACTGATTAGTAAAGTTAACGAAATAGAAATTATGAAATAACGATTAACGATGCCCACCATGTATACACTTCACGAATCGTCACCCCATTGCTTGCTCTATGTAATGCTTTCTTAGTGAGATGCCCCATACATGTCTTGCTGGGTCTGACTCCACTCGCCAGCTTACCTTGAGTCTAGAGCTTTTCTTTTTAATTAACTCTATCTGCTCTCAAGTTAACTCTCTTCACGTATATTTCGTCCAGTCGAAACTATGCATCAAAAATCCTCTTCTATACTATGTACTATTTACAATTATATATTATATATATAACTGTTACTCTTCAGTTATATATATATATATATATATGATTACTAATAATATAATATATATATATAATATATATATAATATTAAATATAATATAATATATTAATCGGATATATTACTACTTAAATATATATGTGGTGGTTGTGTGGTTGTTGTAGGTGTTGATGATGTTTGTGATATGTTGCTGTGGTTGGTTTGTAGGTGTGTGTGTGCCTTGTAACGAGATTTGGTGATTTGTACTATGTTTTAAGATGAAATGTTATTAAGGTTATGAGGGTAAGGAACATGTGCTTCTTTCATAATAAAAAGTACACTAAGAAAGCATTATTTCTATTTGTATATAGTTTTAATAAAGATATTTTATTGGTTTCTCCGCTGGCACTGGTTCCTCCTCCTTCTTCTGACATTCTTAATATACATTTTCCTACTTTTCTGTACTCCAGATCATATTCCTCCTCTCCGCCGCCTTTTCATTCAATTCATTAAAATTTTATTCCTTGCAATCTCTGAGCTTCGTATTCTTGTTACTTTTCTACTGATATTGGACTCCTCGAAAGAAAGAGATTCTTCTCGCTTATTTACTATTAAGAGTTGTTTACGCACGTTAACGGACTTTCCGTCAGTCTAGGACATTTTTCTCCGCCTTGTAACTGGAACGGAGACATCCCTGCATTCTCTACACCTCTGTTGTTCTGATCTCGCGCGTCATCTAATCCTCTCGCAATGTCGAGCAGATCTTCTGAGGAGCTTCACGTCCTATACAGAATATGATGTCCTCATTTATATTAATCGTAATAAACCCAAATGCTGATATCTCACGTTATATATACTCTAGTAATCTCTATAGACTCTCTATACATAGACTATCGCTGAGTTATATACTGCGCGAGCTCTCATGCTGCAGGATATACAGATAGAACATCTCTAGTCTAGTAGATCTATCTCTTCACATCTCGATGTCAGATCTCTCTATATGTCACTGCAATCTATCTCACAGCTGATGACTCATCATCTAATATACTGTGATTCACGAACGACTCTAGACTGAGCATCCGTGTACTCTGAGTGCATCGCGCACTTACTCTGCGCGATCGCGTTAAGTGATTACATCTCTTGACATACAAAGGCTGCGCAGTCTCGTCAACTAATCACTCTCACGATAGTATACTCTCATACGCGATGATCGTGTCTATACGCGCAATGCTGATCTAGCGACCATGTCTATAGCGTCGTGAACTTGTGTCTGTTCTCGTCTGCTAACACTCGTCGCTTCAGAAGTTGTGAGTATCAAGTCCACAGCAACATGTAGCAGTTTTATCATACTCTCTATCGACTATGACAGGAATGTATAATAATACGCTCGTGAGAATTGTAGACGCATAGCGCACAGTCTCACTTTGTGTGTCGCCTGAGCTCTCATTCTGCACGAGCATCAATCATCACATCATCGAGCCCTCTATAGAGATCTGCGCTACACGCGCGCGCATGTCGTCTGACTGAGCACTAGTACCTGTATAGCTAAATGCGAGGTCTCTCGTCTCTAGCATTCGTGCACACTAGACTCACTCGACTACACGATGCACTATCGTGCGACGCGATAGTGATCGATCTCACCTGCGCTACATAACCACGTAGAGCCGTATCGTAGAGCCACCATTGCCGCGTGAACACCACCTCTAAGACATCGCGAGTGTCTATATAGTACAAGTGAAGACCCTCTACAATGAATATGCGACGATCCTGCACCCTCCATCATTGTATGACCATCACATTAGTAGCCTCATAGGTTTCACAAGTTTCAACACCTGAAAATATATTGTACAGCATTGCTTAAAAATAAACCGAATATTTTAACCAGTCACATATCCTTAAACAATGTGACATACTGAGGACATAATTATACATATAAGCACATGGTAATCTCATTGATATTTACACCCGAAAACATGTGGTTCCCGGTATAAGCAGTTATACGAGGGAGCCATTATTAACTATCTAGCTGGAAAAGAAGATGGGTTTTACTTCTCGTCCGATTGAGAGAATTGTTGAGTGCTGCTGAATTCAGAAATATTGCACGAAAAAATTGGTTCTAGTCTACTGAAGGGCCTTATACTTACATTCTTTTCAATGGAGTGTTGAATCTTTAGAGAGAGTATTTATAAGAACCGACCCCAAGTATTTTGGTTCAATCCGTTATGTCTCTGCGCTGGCGTGATTTAGTATGAATTAATTAATTATATTTAAAATGTAAACATTTGCTTCTATTAAACTACAATACTAAGTCTGCTATGCGTTATCTATTTTTGGTTATAAAGATTTAACCTTAGAGTATAAAATAATGAAACTTTGGTTTTACTTTCCCCCCCCGCTTATCGTTCGCTTTTTGTACTAAGTTGTTAATATAGCTGTTTATTTCGTCTGTTTGATGTGTGATTTAAGTACACGTTAGCTCATAGTTATTAGCTTGTACATGAGATAAGAAAACTTTTACTTTGTTTGCCCTTACCTATTAGGTAGTATTATGCTGGTTAGTAAGGTTATGCTAAAATTTTTTGTTATATTACTATGTACTCAGTAAAAATAAGCTTCGTTGTGAGCACAAACTGTAGTGTTGAAAGTATAAAGTATGAATGGCTATTATGTTTTTGTGAAGCGTCTTGTAAGTTACTTTACTGGTGTGTTGTTTTAGTGTAGAATCTTTGTTAATGTTAGCAGGTTTTTCGTACATAAGGTATGTGTTAAGCTTGCTATTGTACATTATATTCTAGTTCAGGTAATATGTTTTGTTGACTTTATTAATATGAACTTGTTGTTGGGGACGACTGCACATACTTTTCGTCGCTATTATGAGTAGTTACACAAGTATATAGTAAATTTGGTTACATATTACCATGTTAATGTAAATATATCCATGTTAGAGACATGCTTGACAAGTGTGAATAAGTTACGTTTTTGTATGCTATTTAGTTACTTTACTTGATGTTTTGTATGTTGTTAAGCGCGGTACTTTGTTAATGTTGACTCTTAATTCGCTGCTAGATGTGTAGGTTTGTCTGTTAAATGTACATATTTTCTTAGTATTCATTGATGTATTTAGCTTTTATAATCGTGGAAACTTTGTACGTTTAGAGTTTACTCAATTGATTTCCTATAAATAAATGCCATTTCAACTTTATGTAAATATTACAGTAATGTAAAATAACAAGCGATTATATGTTAGAAAAGTTAGTTAGGTTACGTCTTGTTATGCTATATTCGGTTAACTTACTGGGGTTGGCTTAAGTGTGGGTGACTTTGTTTAACCTTAACGGTTATTCCTGTGTTTATTAAGATGTGCTAAGTTTGTCTTGGCGGGTATTGTATTCATAGTTCAGATGATTCTGCAGAGTAAGCTTTATTAATGTGGAAAACTTTGTTACCTCATTATTATTATTGTTGATGTTTTTGTATAAAAATTTGTTATGTTTTGTTTATCCAAAAATGATACCCAAAATTTTGACCTTAATCAATAGAATCAATAGATCACAGGAATTCAGGAGGTGAAAGGGTGGAGTACCTTATGAGCTGGAGGACATCATTACAATGATGGTGGTTTGATTTAGTTTGATTTTACTGCTTTAGTGGTATTAAAACGGTAAAATTTGTAAGTTTATCATAAAAAAGATAAGAAATTTTCATTTATTTATTTCATTTATTTATTTTTTTGTTATTTATTTCTGTGATGGTTCTGAACCATTATTTTCGAAATCTACAGACCCAAATAACATATATAAGGACAGTATACCACAATTGAATCATACACTTAAATATTAAATAACTCGGTCACCGCACCGGAGCCAGCACCCGTGCAGCTGTCAACCTCTACTCCTCGGAGTCAGGACTCCTTCTTCATTTTTCTTCTCCCTCTTTTTTCCCTTCATCCTTTCTTCATCCATTAGAAATTGTTTGCACTCCGTGCTCTTTTTTTTCAGTCGGGACCCCCTTAAGGGGTTCCTAGCTCACCCTACACGGGCTTATAACCCAACATATTTCAACCCGTCTACACTCGAGAAAATCCCCTATAAGGACAGCCAACATTGTGATTATACGTATGTTATTAACTAGGCACCCGCAGCTGGCTCCAAGGGCACCGCGTTGCCGGACAGCCCAATCCTCGATTCACATATTCAACCTTTTCTTCAGAAACTCATACTTGTAAGCCTCTCACCAAATTTTTCAACCAATTACGAACACTTCGAATTTTTAAAGGGGGGGGGGGGTCCCCCCCTTCGGGTGACCCACGGGGCGTAAGGCCTCGTCTTACGACGAGGTTATCCTCCCCCATCAACAACCCTACAAATTTTTAAACCCCAATACGATAACCTTCACCCTATGTAAATATTATTATATCGAACTCGAACGGTATGCGAAGAAAGAAAAGAATAAGCCCGCGGCACAGAAAATAATAAAAATAAATAATTAATTAATAATAATATAATAATAATCTTATAATAATAATATATACATAATAACTACATAATAATAATAATTAATAATAATATAATAAATAATAATATAATAATTAATAATATAAGTGTATAATAATAATAATAATAGATAATATAAATAATAATAATAGATAATAATTAATATAATATAAATAATAATATAAAATAATATAATAATAATAAATAATATAATTAATGATACATTAATAATATTAAAATAATACAGCACAACTCTAAAAAATGTCTGAACCAAACCGAACCATGAACCGGAGCCGGACAGTCGGAGTCGGAGTCGGAGACGGATGCTGAGCACAAGTACAGAAAGTCGGAGTCGGAGTCGGAAACGGAGTCGGAACCGGACAAGAAGACAATTTGTCACTTCGTCAGGCGAATCTCTTCGAAGAATTAAATAATAATTAAAAATAATAATAATAATATAAATAATAATAATAATAATATAAATTAACTAATAATAAATATACATTAAAATAATATAATATAATATAATTAATAAATGATATAATAATAATACTAATAATAATTAATAATAAATAATAATAAATAATAATAATAATAATAATATAATTAAATAATGGAGCAGTTTGAAGACAGGAACAAATCACAAAAACCAACTTCTTTAAAAAGTGACAAAACCTTCGGTTTGGTTACTGGTTTGTCGGATTACAGAACCTTCGGTCTGGTCAATGCCTCCCATAAGCCTTAATATATCTCATATTCCTTCTTATTCGAAAAGGGTGGCTCCGGAAGTTGGCCCAATACTACTATTACTTATATATATAATATATATAAGTATATATATATTATATAATAATATATATAGTATAGTAATATATATATATATAATATATATATATATATATTATTATAATATAATTATAATAATATATTAACTTATATTATATATATATATAATATAGATATATAATATATATATATTATATATAATATATATATATATATATATATTATATATTATATATACTTATTTATATATATGTTTTGCATTTTGTATTAGTTCAGGATATTTATAAAATTTGCACTATATACATATTTGTATTCCGTAATTCTTTTTTCCCGTGAGAAATAAAAACTTTTACATGAGCTTTATTCTTGAATTGTTACATATTCGTGACTTGTCAATTTAATTTATCGTAATAATTTCCTGATCTTGGAAAAACGTAAATAGTAATATCTTTTTTTATACTGATCATATAAATTTATCTCACGTTTTTATACTATATATCGATTTAACTACTATAGTATTATACTAGCATATAGATAGTCTATTATATACGACTATAATATAATTATCCCGATTGTGTAACAGTTCCAAATATGAAATGAGTCAATATAAGAATAAAGTTCTGAAATACTCAAATGGGTCACACACACACATTTCTTGATATTTCACCGGAATAGAATTACTTATCGTAGATGGGAGAGGCTTATCTAGCATACGTAGTTTAAATTATTATGAAAGAAACAGAGAAAAATTTATGATGTTTAAAGACGATTTCTGAGTATTGTGAGAGAGTTGATAACTGTAGCACATTATGATGAGACATGAACTAAGAGAATATCTATCCAGTCTTGATTACAAGAAATGTCGATCTGTTGATTGAAGGAGAGAGAGAGCAGATTCTTCATCTAAAGAACATAACGTAAAATAAAAATTATGCTAACATTAATGTAGTATTCTTTGTACTACACGCATGAATAAAGAGTAAAAGTCTGGATAGCACTTTATATAATACTATAGTTAATAATAATAATAGCATAGGGCATTTAATATAAAAACAATATATAAAAATGCACTTTATTTGAAACTTGTTATATGATATAGAAGGAACAAACTAAAACTAAATATGATAACGCGTACTGCTCTAATCACAATCGCTATAAAAGGATAAAGATACCTAATGATTAGATAATTAATAGTAGTTAGCGAATGATTAAATAAACTCAACCCTTAAAAATAATATTTTTTTATCTATTTGCTATGATATATAATTATCTTAATATATACTATATTAGTTGAGGTCCAAAATAGTCTGATACTACTTTATTAGATTTCAAAATTACATATAAGATTATACAATATATATAACTTTCATTGCTACTACTATCTACTACTACATAATATATACGTTTTGATTAACGGTGCCTGACCAATAAAAGAGCTACTAAGAAATTTGATTTTATACACCTGAATTAACGATGATAAACATTTACTTTATTTTGGTTAAGCATATACTTTCTTATTAACGCCATATTACATGCTACAATTTACTGCGATACAAGTTAACAATAAGTACTATATCATACATACATAAAAGTCTTCTTAACTTAATAAAAAATTAAAAGACATTTCTACAGAGGAGACAAATAGCACATTACTGAATTCCTTTTAGAAGCTAAATTTTTTGTATTTATTTCTAGAAGATATATAATATTTATGTATTTACCAATGTTTATTAGACAAATAATATCAGCAAGTTACAGGTTATAATTTATAATAAGATAATAAGAAAAAGAAACAACGCCATTCCCACCTTCCGAAGTATTTAAATTTTCTGAAAACGAGCGTGCGTGACTTGAAACATATAGTAAATATAACTTAAACAAAGAATGTCAAGACAAAAACTACATTTTGATTTAGATTAATATATAAGTATATTATCCCTAACGATTGGTGAAGAATGCTATTTGTTCAAACTGACTTTGTTGCACCTCAGAAAACCGATTTATTTAGAAATCGAAAGTGATGGCGAATGCTTTGTGAGATACTAATTTTTTATTCATGAGCTACGGAGCTAAAACTGAAGCGCCTTAGAAGAATGAATCTTAACAGACATGCACAAAGATAAATGACGGTAACAAATATTCTTTGAATTGAACACCTTCTTTCTCGCTCCTGACGTCTGTGGACTATTTAAACCGAGAAAGTCAAAGTTTGTATGACGTTCTCCGACGAATAGTTTGATTCTGTATGGTTTTACATATTCAATGTGTGTTTTAACGAAAGAAATACAATATGAAAATAATACTTTTTCATGGATGATCTCTGTATTTACATGATTGTGTTTCTGTTACTGCAATCATTGGTGCTATACATTCTGTAATCTTTGGTGGGTTTTCTGCGCAAAGCATTGCCGATAGGCTTGACGACGCTGCGCGAATATATCCTTCGTTTCCACCTGTGTTACTCCGCTTGCTGCTTGGGCTTTTAGACATTGTTTCTGTGTCGAGGTGCATTCAAACCGGTAGGCTCCTATATGTTTGCGCTCATCCACATACGCAACGTGAGGGTAACTATACACAAGGCGTGAACTATTTTCCGTACTTCCGCGTTAGCAGAAAAAAATATCTCAACGAAATATTTACTCTATAGGAAAATATAACTGGATTCAATCTATTTATATATTCGAGATATCAAAAGAAATACGAATACTATGCAGAAAAGACGAGATGTAAGAAGAATTATGCTTCCAGAGATGTGGCTAAGTATCTACCATTAACCTGCAAGCCTCTACAACTGCGCGGTTTACTTTGGTACTAACACTCAATTCTTAGAGTACTGTAAATGTATATTCAATAGTAACTATACACCACTATATACGTTTTTAGGTTAACAGGCCTTTAGGTGCATAAGTACGTTTTACAAGTAGAGGTAGCCAGAATTGTTGAAGCTGGTTTGAGTAGGGAAAATATTTTCCTTAGTGTAAGACAACATAAGAATTTCGAGATCGAGAGAATTTGATGTTGTTATCACTGTTTTGTTAATATTAAATTTATACACTTATAGTAATGCTATCTTTGATATTAGTTTGAACAACAAGTTTTACTGTCAGTAATTACAAAGAATAATAATTTTCTTTAGTCTTTTATCTCTGAACCCCATATAGATTTTTCCTCCTTCAAGTGTAACTTTACCAGTTTCTCTATCTATAATACAAAAACCTTACCGCTTACCGATATCATCATCACCTTCACTAGAAGATATTGCAGTATTCTATTCCTAACATTAGTATTTGTGTTTAAAATTACCATTACAATAATAAAAGTTGGTTGACTCTTTCCTATAAAGAGATGTTATTTTTCTTAAGGATGTTTGGTAACATCTTACCATACAACAACGTTGTCCCAGCTGAAGTAATTAAATTTTTGCTGGATTACTGTTGTCCAAACAACGTTTTCCTTATATTGAGGTATTTCTATATATCGCAATATATGATGAGATAAAGCATAAGTTGTACTGCGGCTGTTTGATAATGTTACGGTGTGTTCTCGAAAGACCTAACAAAATTCCAGATTTTTCTACGCTTTTCAAGGATCAAAACGGTCGTGGTCTGCTATTTTTCGAAACCTGTTGAAGAGAGTATTTTTAACTAGTCATATCGTGATTTGCCAAGTCGTTATATATGACAAACGTAAAAAACATCATTATATTTCATTAAAATTATTATTATATTAAGATTTAAATATTAATATTATTTAATTACCTATATTTTTAAGTGTATTTTACCAAAATTACTAAGAAGCCGAAATATATCGACTCATTACAACCCAATTAAAATGTGAACATCCTGTAGCAGTAACACCTTAACGATTTACATCTGTTCCATCACATCCAATCGCGTAAAAGTTCAATAGTGTGTGTCGTTAATAGTTTCTCTATACTCGGCCACAACAGTATCTCGAAACGTTAACGTATCTCCTAATCGTTAGACGAATATCGTAACGATTAAGCTGTGTATTCACTCATACACCATGATCATATCTAACCGTGAACTCCTATCAGCTCTAACGTAACGCTCATAACACATAAACCCTAATTTGGAATCCTAACCTTACCAACGTTCCTATATCCTCTTTAAACCTAACCTATCTACGTGACACCATAACACTTCGATTTCACCCTGCTTCAGTCATCTATAATATATGTCTTTAAAAACATTATATATGTTCTCACTTCGTCTGTTCAATGAAGTATATTATTTTATTGCCTATCTATCCGTGCCGTTCCTGTGCCTTTTTAAGTACCCTATGTGATCAGAAAAAATACTAATAATGCACCTATTTTTACAGTAGTAATTATCTTGACTCTTTTAATCTGTCTTCTAATATAATTTTTGAAGTGGCTATAATATCTTTTCCGATTACTTTTATCTTTCTCGGTCAATTCCATACAATCGATCGTTACTTTCACTTTTGTCCAATCATATATTAAACCTAAATCCTCTGCCAAGTAAGCTGCTTACTGCTGCTAGCAGCTCCTATCACGATATTCCTGCTACATTACATAGGACAACAGATGCAGTTTTAATGGCAATTTGAGCTGTCGTCTTTCTTTTCTTGGGTTCGATTTCAGAAGTCTCTTTGTTAAAATTAGCTTCTTGTTCATTCATCACTAACAGTGCAGCTTTTCTGTTACTTCTGAGTCGCTTGTTGTCATCACTATCAGTTGATTCAATTGAAGGTCTCTTCTTTTTTGCTAAATCCATTTTTGCATCATTAGAGTCAGTGCGAATTTTCCTCTGGTATTTCTTTATGCGTGTTGTGCTAGTCGATCTGTTCAGAACAAAGCGTTTGCTGTGTTTAACTAACTATCAATGTTAACCCATAACTATTTTCTTGGACAGATCGATTTATCCTTTCGAAAATTTCTGCCTCTAGAAAAGGCTTTGGTTTCTTTTACAACATCCGTAGATTGAAATGTGCTAGTGAAGCAACATGCAATCGAGAAGCAATGTGTGAATTAAAGTTAGCATGTTCTTCCTAATATGTAGCAAGGTTTGAATTTATTGCTTTTCTTGGTTCTTTTTATTTTATAAGCATCTTAACAAAATTTCATGAGTTAGTAATATAGTATAATAATAGGACTATAGTATATATATGGTATTAGTCTATGTATAAGCTTTTATCGTTCATTTAGAAAAATTCGAAATATAGTATAGTAAGGATTAGAATAATACTACAGCGAATGAGACATCCTTTAAACCATCTATTTCAAATTTTTTTTCAGCATAAATAATATAAAGATTTTATATTTCATTACAGTTTTGCATTCCTTCGATGATTATTATTAGTATTTTAGGATTTTGAAGTTAAACGTCTTACAAGAAATAATGACACTTTCAATACAATCTTGTAACGTATGGTATTACATATTATATAACTTACTATTCTAATACTATAAAATATCTAATATTTAATAAAAACTTCCGAAAATAAGGACATATCCCATACTCAATTTTGTCTAGTGTATATAACTTATGTTTCGACAGAAGCCGATTTTGTTACACAATAGTAACATAACAACGATACACACACTCTCAAAATATTTACCGTCACTTTAACCATATATCATTGTAATCTATATTTTGAGATGTCTTATCAAAAATATTTGACTCCACTTGCACGTGAACTAGTACATTATACATAAAGTAACTCAAGGTATTAGCTATAACTATAGAAGCAACAATATATATGCCACATTATATATTTAGCATAATAAATTACATCACTATATAATAAAATAATAATAACTCAATAATAATAATTACTTTCATTCTTAATAATAATCAAATAATAATCATACCCATAATAATTAAAATTCTAAATAAATAATTATTAAATTGATCTTGAAATAATATAGAAAATTTTCGAAATCTTATAATAACTAATTTGTAGGAAATACACTCCATTTCACCTCTAACCCTAAAATTAAAATCCAGATTGAAATAAATCCTAAGAAAACAACGCTAAAGCTGTGATATAATTCTTGAGGTAAATTTATCAGAAAGATCATCATTAGAATGTTCTTCCAAATTCAGAAAACTCAGTATGAACCTATATTTTATACATTTCTATCCTTCGGAATGAACAAACCAATTATAATGATCAACCTCTTCTATCTAGGAACCTCATATTAGCACCCTAAAGGACTTTACATTGCAAGTTTAGAAATGGGAAATCACATAATCGAGTGATCGAAGAATAGGTTTTCTATCTAACTCTCACACCCTCTTCGTCATTGACAAATTTAGTCTTAGAGATTGCTCAATAATAATTTAATTATATGTCCAAAAATTTTATATGAAACTGCTACTCCGTACTTGCGAGCCCAAATTCTACACTCTTCGCGGGCTCTCCACCTCGGCAAGCTTACACTTTTGCTTCTTTCTCCCTTCCCCTCCCCACTCACAATTTTATTTTCTTGTCTTCTCTTCCTCTTCCTCTCTTTGTATATCCTACTCAATCAGAAAAGTACGCTTGTTTTGGTGATCTTAAGCTCTTAGGAATCAGTTATACACATTGATATTACAATAAGCTACAATATAATTCCCAAAAATTCCTTAATTCTCCACACTCTAGCAACCGACGTCTCCCTATATTCGACTCAAGATTGTTTGAGTGCGCGTGCTCTTTCAGGACCTAAAGCCGTAATTCACTCTCCTAATAAAATGTTCATATTTCACAATATGCGATATTCTACTGACTTAAAAACAAGATAGTACGAGTGAAGGAATTTAAACCACATCGATACCAAAACTGGCTGAACCTTTAGTTATCCGCTATACACTCCCTGTAGGCGGAGATTAGTAGTTTTTGAAGTGGTGATATCCATTCCCCCATGCGTCTTTTCTTTCTCGAAAGACCTATGTAGTTTCTGAAAGCTGCTGCGACCCTCATAGTAAGTTATAGCAATACAAAAAAACTGAGACCTAATCAACTTACATAGCAAAATCATTTCCCGTTCAGTCAACTATGATGAACGTCCAATTGACTTGATTCTCACTGCTCTGCCTCAAATCTCTCTCACGCTCTGATCACCTGCATCAGCGAGTCCTTTTACTGCCCACCATGTCGTTAAAAAGACGAAATAAAGTCTCTGGGCCCCATGATGTATACATTAAATCTCCACTATTCTCAGTATTCCTGAAGTTTTGAACTCTAATTCTAAGATTGCTATTTATGATGTAAAATAAAGAAAACAATTTTTAAAAATTCTATCTAATGTCTTTTAGATGTATACGTATCTACATTGCGACTATTCTCACTGACGGTTTTTTTCCTATTTATCTCTTTTTCCTGACATTGTTGGGTCGCTTCCTTACAGCTTTTCCATCTTGAAGTGATCCGTACTATACATATTTCGAACAGCATGCCTTATTCTGGGATTAACTTTGTGTTTCGTTACAAAAAAATGCCATTAATTTCACGTTATGAAAATTACATTTATACACTAACATAATTGTCCATAATGATGAATAGGTGATAAAATTTATTAATAATCGAATTATATATACTATTAAATGAGAATAAACTTTCTGTATTTCCGATTATAAATAATGAGGAAAATCTTCCGCAACCGACATAGGAATCGCCAATAGTTCTCAAATCTTTATTTATAATAAGCAATATTATACCAACGTCAAACTGGTGGCAATAAGAGCAGACCCTTTATTAACAGGAATAAAGCAATAATAGATAATAATAATGAAGTAGAGTAAAGTAATAGGATAAATAAAATTAATAATAATAAATATAAAATAAATATAAATCAATACTTAAAGATGCTGGGGAGAATACTAGCAATCAGTCTTCTTCCTAATATTGAAAAAATTTCAGACTATTTCTTCTCTCTACTTTGAGTTCAGGAGACACAGCTCTACTGCCGAACCGTTTCTTCGCTTAGATCATAATATTCTTGAAGTCGCTTGATCATCAAGGGAATCTTCATCAGCAAACTAATTTAGCAGAAGTATTCATCTGCCTCTTCTGTCTTCTTCTTCTTCTAGCATGTGCTTTTTCTTTTTTTATTTTTCTTCTACTTCTTAGCATACTTTCTAATGAGCTTCATCATTTAATCAAATCCTAAGAGTACTTTGTTGTTAATATTTTTGTGCTTTCTATCTTCTTCACACCTGTTTCTTCTTTTTCTTTTTGGCGTTTAATTTCAGCATCCTAGACTGCTTCTTTTCAATGGATTAACTTATCACTTAAAAATAATAGATTTAAATAATAAAAATACCATTGACATGAAATGACTTTCTAAGGGACGTTTGATACGCTTTGAGCCCAAAAGAAATAATCCTTTGAGATCTATAAATAAGTAGAGTGGTTCTCCACGAGACATTGCTAGTATTACCTTATTTCTATAACCCTTCATGCTTATTTCTTATTTATTGGTGCATGACCTCTACTATAAGTATACTTCTTATACTAAACGACGATAATTTTCTGTTACTGTGTGTTCTTCCTTCTACCATTTTTCTCTTTTATGTTCTCAGCGTAAAAAATGTGATAATATATAATGCTAAAAGTGATATGAGTCATAAATGGTGATTTGAACTGAAATTTATTATCTCCATCAATTTCTCTGTTTTTAGAAATTTCTGTCCCTTTTATTATTAAGCATTAAAAGCAAATATAGCAAACCTTTTCAATGTATCTCATGTTTATCCAGCAAAAACCTCCTTCAGGAGAGTATAGTTGAAGTTGATTCACAATGTAGAAACATGGTTCGTTTTGCGAGATGCCCTCAATAACTTGGCTTCGGTACCTCATAATAATAGTTGTCTTAAAAATAATCTCTCTCCACACAACTCAGGTATACTTACTTTAAAAATATCAACACAGACCTCCTCTCAGGACCATCTTCTTGTTCTTAATATTCTTGTTTTTTTCTTTTCCTCGTTAGATCTTTTCTTTCGTTTTTCCAGGAAGGGATCACATTATGTTCTTCGTATGACAGCTTATTATTTAATTGGAATAATTAGTAGGAGTTGTTTAACATATTCCAAAGAAGGAGGACCCTTCTCAGCTCTCTAACTACAGTTTTAATACTTTAAATTCTGTTCTTTCTGGCATAGGGCGTTTTAATATTATCACCATTATTGTGCGCTATTTTATTAATTTAAATAATAAACTGGTTTGACTTGTTCACTAGAAAATTTATTGTAAATTTATCATATAATTATTCCTATGCCGACAACTCTCTTTTCATAGCTAATATATTTATTTTTGATATAAGAAGAGTAACAAATATTGTATATATATTTCATACTTCATTCATTACCGTCTTGTTTGAAATTTGCATTATACATACCGATAAAAGTTTCACGAATCAATAGATATGAGACATAATTATTACTACTATAGACTGTCTTTTATTAGAAAATATTTTTATTTTAGTATTTTCTCATTTATTTATTATTTTATATTTATTTATATATTTAATTAATGTTATTTTAGTATTTTATTATTATATTTCTTTATTTATTATTTTATTCATATTTAAAGTATCATTTTTATTTATTGTTCGTTTGTTTGAAATCAAATAAATTAAGAATATTAAAGAGCTTTTATAACTGGATTTGCCTTTAAATGACTTTTATAAATAGAGAGTACTTTTGTAACTTGTTTAGTAATAATAGATACAGTATCATAGAAATTTTATGATAAACAGAATAACGTATAAATCATTACCCACCATTGTTTTATACTACTTATCTCATATCCCCTAACAGCATAATATACATCTCGTAAAATTAAAATTGTCTCTGCTGATTTATCCACATTATCTGGTGGATTATACGGTACAAAAAACGTTTAGCTTTCAACTTCTATCATACATACAAACTTCTCTCTCATATAAACCTCTTTACCTCTCTCCTGTCCTCTCCAACTATTGCAACTGACTTCCAATAATTTTTTACAGTATCGTAATTAGTTAGAACTGACAACATCACTAACCTGAGATATGTATTAACTTCATAGTCTTACACTAAAACCCGTTTTACAGAAAATTGTAGAAGAAACAGGGCAATTGTTCCTGTTAGCCAAAATCGTTGACTTCTGTAACGTTGATATTACGTTATAAACATGCGATGTAAAGGTATTGCTTTCTTGCGATTTATCAATATTCCACCATTGACCTTAATTTATATATAAATACTTGAAATTGCTAAACAGAGAAATTCTTGGCGCTGCATTTCATACTTACAAATCTTTAATGGAAATTTAGTAACCGAATATTATCGTGAATTATATATTATAATTTATTCATATATAAGTATGAATATATATATATATAATTTATTATATATATATATTATATTTTATATATTATATAATTATATACATTAATATACGTAGCTACTCCGCAAAATTCATCCAGATTTAACCAGTTAGGATGTTATAATTTCCAAAAGATTAGATGGATATGAAGTATAGAATAGAAATGCAGTTCGTCGAGGAGTTCAAGTCACTGAAGTGCTCCGTGAGAGTATTTCACTTTTCCACAAATAGTCGGCGCTTTTGAAAACTTGATAACCGATCGTGATAACAGTGTCTCTTTTATAATTATTATATTATCTGTATTTATATTATTTATTTATGATGAATATATGTTATATTGATAATAATAAGATTAATTTGATAAATATTATTAATATATATTATATTTATTATTAAATTATATTCATTATTATTATTATTATATTTATTAATTATTATATAATTATTATTATTATTGATTAATATTTATATACAAATAATTTCTTTTCATATCATATAGTCTACTGGTCTTTGGGTTTAGACTTATCGTATCGGAGATAAAATTGTGAGGATCGAACACATTACTGGTGGACGTATACCTCGAGTCGTGAGACGAGATATTACGTCACCGTAAGCGCCCTACGTAAGGGGACGCATGTTACCCACAAAAATGGAAAATGTTGTAGTAAGGCTGTAATATTGGAGAGCGGGATTACGGAGATCGATTTCTGGAAAGAGTCGGGATTTCCGGAAATCAGAGGTATGGGACTCGGGCACCATAAACCTAGAGGTGACTCTGGTATTCGCGGTGCGTGTTGTACATGAAGTTAGGTAAATTTTGTAATAATATACATATTTGGTATCTTTTTTATATTTATCGAAACCCGTAGACATATGCATCTGAATATTTGAATGGTTTCAAAATCGTGAGGGGGTTATCGGGGAACTCGTTCACAGAGGGGGTCTTTTCCGTAGGTAATGGGTTGCTACAAAGCAATAAAAATGCATAAGGCATAGTGGAAAGAGGAAAAGGCAGCGTTCGTATTCGGAGTCAGAGAAAAGGAAAGAGTGGAGAAGGAGTCTGAGTCAGTTATTAGTCAGAGTCAGTACGCGTATCTGAAGAATTTAGATAACTAGATGCGAAAACAGTATGTAAACCAATAAGGCACCCGGATGCAAGATAGTAGCGGCCGCGTGCGGTGTCTTGAGTAATATAATAACATAACCTAGTCGTATAACAACAGCCAATGTTAGTGCGTTCTTTATAATATTAATACGATTAGTCCAATGGTACTTTTCTAGATATTCGAAACTAGTAAATGTTTTGAGAACCGCATAGAAATAAGAGAAAATATTCTTTTTTGTGTTTTATTAACTTACAAATATATACAGTCTATTACATACCTAACAGTAAATCAGTAAAGTCGAAAAAGCTGCACTCTCCACTCAGCCGCCTATGATCTATATAACTATTGATTCAAGTCATTATATTTTTTTTACGTAAACATTGTCATGTTTTCTCACATTGCCTAAGCAATGCGTAAATCATCATGATCAAACATGTCTCTCTCTCCCCTATCACTCCTTTTCGTGATCTATTTGTCTAATTGATTAAGTCCATATTTTAATATAAGAATTGTCCATGTTTTTTACATACGCTCTAAAGAGGTAATCAGACCTATCAATGGTCGATCAGCTCACCCTCCTCTCCACCCACGTGATCTATTGATTTATTGATCTATTGATCTATATGATTTCAACTCATATTTTTTTCAACTAAATGTTATGATCATGTTTTACACCAATACCAGATTCTAAGAATCAGTAAAATCAACACCTAGACAAACAACCGGAAATCACAACCTAGGCCTCCTAGCACAAGATAAACCATGATTAATATTAAGATCTATTGATTTATCGGAGAACGTCATATTTTTTAGCTAAAGCATTGTTGCATGTTTTACATACCTAGGAGCAGTAAAATTCAGTAAATCAAACGCAGGCCACCTCCTCACTCGACATCAGCCCATATCTATTTGATCTTATTGATTCAAGTCATATTTCTTGTTATAACATATCACAAAACTTTGTTTTATTTAATTTATTTATTTTTGTTTTATCTCCTTTAAACATTTTGTGTTTTTTAGCCAAAACTTTTTATGGCTTTTCTACAGGTTAAATAATATAAAAAAAGTTATTGTATAGTATATTACCGTACCGCACTAACTCACGGTAAATCAGTAATCGAAGACCACCCGCCCCTACTCTAACCCCCCCACCGCCACCACTCAGGAATCTATTGATCCTATATCATCATCTATTGATTTCGTCACAATTTTTGGAGTATTCATTTGATAATATATAACATAAAAAACAAGTTCTTATACACTGATCAACGAAATAAATTTTTAACGTACAAAAAATATTTTTCACATTAATAAAGCTTTAATAGCATCACCTGAACTTAGATATAAATGCAACAACGACGAACCTAACACACTCTCTTAAGCACATGGGAATACAACTGTTAACCTTAACTAAAGTTCACACTTTACACAGTAAAGTAACTAACATAGCATACTAAAAACGTAACTTATTTTCACCTTGTCAAGCCAAGCAATATGCTTAATTTTTAATGTTAATTTTTTGATATTAACATGGTAATTATTTAACAAACATTTATCATAACATATCTTGAACAAATTATATATTTTCATAATGATCAATGAATATATTCCGATTATACGTAATAAAGTTTTCACATCATAAAAGCTAACATAACATAACCTGAATAAGAAAATTAAATGTATAAACGACAAACCTATACATCAACTTAGCCAGCGATAAACTGTTAACATAATTACGAGAGATTCTATACTATAACACCAGTAAGTAAACTAATATTGCAGCTGCAAACGTAACCTTAATTCATAACTTTTTTTCATGCATATTCTCAACTTATATAATCGTTAGATTTTACAATGACTTGTGTCTAGTCAATATTTACAAATTATAATGTATCATTATCCTGTGTCTGCTAATGATTCAATAACGACCGTAGATCGATTATAATGCTAACTTTAGTATACAAATTTTTTATTTATTTATATTTATATGTTAATTTAATTATTTAACATTATAAATTTTTATCATAACCTTTACTCTTTTAACTTTTTCTATTCCTCCACAAATATTATTTGCAAATATTCATAAAGTTTTTTTCCAAACATAACAAAATAGTTCTTTGAAATAAATTATCGTGTAATAAGTGTATTAGTTTACTTCGATCCTAAAAGCAGTAGAATCAAACCACTCGGTCCCCCCCCTTCAGCGCTCTTCGCATGATCTTTTGATCTATTGAATACTATGAATTCAGGTTACAATTTCGGAGTATCAGTTCCCGGATAAACATAAGCACAAAAATAAGTTTTCTTTATATACTACCCAACGAATATGTGCTAAATAACATTTGTTTTCAAGCATTAATTAGCTAACATACGGCATTACGCGCCTGAGCAACTAAGAATATAATGTACAATGAAAAGCCATACACATTGGGTATAGCTAGAAGAGCCTTACCGCACGGAAGAACTACTCAACATTAACAAAGGGTTCCATACTATACACAACAGTAAAGTACCTATCACAGCGTACAAAAAGTAACCTATTCACACCCCACTTTTTTCAACCATATCTCTAACATAGTTATGTTAATTTTACAATTACATGGAGTGATATTTAACAACAATTTATCATGACCGCTGTCTAATTTTTCCATAGCTGGACAACGAAATATAATGGCCTAGCGTAAACAGTTTTTTTTAACCATTAAACATAATAATTAACAAAATTCATCATAACCATACCTAAATATAAATATCATAATCCCCAAACATAACAAAGTTTTATCCATACATAGCATAAAAACAAGTTCTTTGAATAAAATATCATAGTAAAGTGTAAATAGTTTAGTAGATTTTTAAAGCTGTATAAAATCAAATAAATCAGTTATAATCAAAACCACCCGTCCTCTACTACTCCCTCATCCCACCCAGCCCTCCATAGATCTATTGATCTATTGATTCCAGTCATATTTCCGAGGTATTAATTTTGATAACATAAAAATAAAAGTAGAGTTTTTATCACTGACCCAGCGGAATATATGCTAACGTAACAAAGTTTTAAGTTTTCAATATGAATATACTAACTTATAATTAACTTAAACCTAAGAATAATAACGTACAACAGACAAACCGATAACACACTTTACGCTCGAATAAACAGTCAACATTAACAAAGTTCCATACTTAGCAGTGAAGTAACTACAATGCATACAGAACGTAACCTGGTCACACTTTTTCAGACGTATCTGTAACATATCATTGGTATTTTACCTTAACATTAGTAAAATATTTAACAAAACATTTAACACAAAAATATCTAATTATCATACAGATCTACGAATATACGCTAAGGTAACAATTTTCACACATCAATAAAGCTAACATATCGATAACCTGACTAAGTAATATAATGCCACAACGACAAATCTAACGTACCTCACGTGTAACTTGAATCAATAGGTCAATAGATCAATAGATCCTGGGGAGGGTAGTACGGGTGGTTTGATTTACTGCGTTAGGGTACGTATAAGTAACTTAAATTTTTTAAGTGTAAAACTGAAACAAGCGATAAATTTTTTTTGGTAGAAGTGATAAAACAAAATGTTTAACATTAGGAGATAAATACAAAAATAAAGTAATAAATAACAAAAAGGGTTTCTATTGAATTATAACCAAAAATAGTGACTTGAATCAATAAGATCAATGGGCTGATGGGGAGGGTTGGGTGGGCCTGGTTTGATTTACTGATTTGCTGCTTTAGGGTATGTAAAACATGACAATTTTACTAAATATGACTTGAATCAATAGATCAATAGGACCGATCGGTTGGATAGAGTGTAGGTTTGGGTATGGTTTGATTTAACCTGATTTAGGGTTATGTAAAACATGACTAATATTTTAGTGAAAATATGACTTGAATCAAATAGATTCAATATGATTACACGGATGGTACAGGGGTTGCTGGATTGTGTTGGTGCTGATTTACTGGCTTAAGGGTATGTAAAACTTGACATATTTATAATAAAAGAATATGATCTGTGAATTCAATGAGATCTAATAGATCTACGTGAATGGGTGAGGAGTGCAATTGTTTGTATTTACTGTATTTACGTATTGCTTTCTACAGGTATGATGTATAAACAGGAAATTTTTTAAGTTATTAAACATAAAAGAAAAAGAATTTATTTTTTTATGGTTCTGAAGACCAATATTTTTCCGAGAAATCTAAAGACGCCGATAACATTATTAGGACCCAACATTGTTGTTATAAATCGAACGTTATTGCTTCAGCACCGGGCACCGGTGCCGTATCTTCCGGACTTCGACTCTTTCTAAACTCAGACTCCTTCTCCGCGTACTCCTTGGCTTCTCTGACTGTCCTGAAATCGTCTATTTTCTTCCTACTTTCTCTTTTAACAGTTCGACCATTTCTAACGGGGGGACTTCCCTCAGGGGTGTCCCAAGACACCCTCGAACGATTCTTGAATACATCGTTTCGAGATCGGTACGGGTTTGAAAACATTATATAAGATACAAATATGTATTATTTACAATATTTACTAATTTCAGTCATCCTTTCAACCGGGAGCCCAGCACCTTGTCTGGCAGGATGTTTCAACTCCTTCTGATTCCGATTCCAAGTCTTTCTAGAAATTACCGATCTCCTGGAATCGCCTCTCCAATTTCAAACCTTCTAGGAAATCATTACGCGGATTTTTACGGGGTGGCAGCGTCGCCCTAATTGGGGGTGCTACGGGGATGTTAGATTCTCGGTCTATGAACAGATTAGTGGTCACCGAACCATTAGATCACCTCCAAATTTATGCCCTGTATCGATAAGTCGCGCTAGATTATAGAAGAATTACATTAATAATAAAATAATAAATAATAATAATAATAATAATAAATAATCATAATAATTAAAAAATTAATAATAATAAATAATTTAAATATAATTACAAAAGAGATTACGGTTATTCACGCCGTTTTATAAGTTATTCAAACGCAAGTCCGCCGGTGGAAGAAGTGTGAAAGTATCTGCCACGGAGCACTATTTATCAGTGACCTTGAAACTCATACAGACAAACTGCGGTAGTAACCTCTATAAATATATATATAGATATATATTTATTATAATTATAGTATATTATATTTATTTATATATATATTATTATAGTATATTATTTATTTATGGTTATATATATATATTATATAGTATTATTTATATATATATATATATATTATATATTATTTATTATATATTATATATAATATATATATATATATATATATATATATAGTATAGTAAATAAATAAACTAAATTTATATATCTTTGAGAATAATATTCTATTTTTTGCTATCTTTTTTTTTGTAAATAAAACGAGAAAAAAAGAACTAATATTAATTTTATGGAACCGATGGATTATTTGACTTTGCTTTTTCTTATAAATTGAACTTGTTAAAAATGAAAATTGATGCTGTTCATTTTTTCCGAAAAATATGAAATAATTTCCAAAGAGTATGAACTGTGTTCAAAAGGACATGGAATGAAAATTGCCCTTGAACATAATTCGTTTTATTGGGTTTTGTAAGTTCGAAAAAAGAATGCGAAGGGTAAGATCTCCAGGTATGAGAACCAACCACTATAGGCTTCAGGTCATAAATTATCTTTTCATAAAAAATATTGTGTTTTGTTTATTCATGGAGTCAGGATATGACTACTTTTGCTTTTTGTCGAAGAGAATTAAAAGTTTCTGGTGTGTCTACTACAAAATTTAATCCTATTGCTGGAGACAAGGTTCGTTATAATAATATTATATTAAATATATATAATATTAGTTATAATAATATATATATATATTATTATATATATATATATATATATATTATAAGTATACTACTTATATATATATATATATATATATATATTATATATATATATATATATATTTATATATAATATTATATTTATATATATAATATATATATATGGCTCATGTCGATTATCTGCCTCCAGTTAAGCTCGAGCCAATTTTTTTTTAAAATTCTCGTAATCGAAGTGTTGAAAGCTCTCTGGTGCCACCATTGCAGTTTTTTTTTTTTTGTTTTTTTTTTTCAAACATGCAGAGTGAAAATAAATTATTTAAGACAAAAGTAAATTACCCTTATATACGTTAAGTAAAGGTTATGTTAGAGTTTTATTTATTTTATATAGATTTAAGCTATATATACGTTAAGTAATGGTTATGAGTTTAGTTAGTCTACATAGATTTGAACTATTTTCTTTTTTTTTTTTTTAATATTTCTATGAATTTACACACTGGTTTAGTACTAATGTTTCAATTTGATTTTACGCATTTTTCTCCAACTTCCCACTTTACCTATACATGTTTTCAAATAAATACATCGATATGTGATATGGGGGTGGAAGCAGATGAAATCAACATGATCCAATATATATATATATATATATATATAATAAAATAATATATATACCATATATATATAATAATATATATATATTATATAGATATATATATATATATATATATATATATATATATATATTATATATTATATATATATAATTGCTAAAGAGAAAATTATGATTTGGTAAAAAGGTTAGGAAACTTGATTTTGCTCAAACACTGAATTTCCTTTTAAAAATAACAAACTGCTAAACATTTCAACAGTCAGTCTGCCTCTTTTAGGAGAGTGAATGGATATGACCTGCCAAACTAAAGAGTCTTTCTTACCGGTGCTGATGATGGTAGTGGGGTGTTGTATTTATAAAAAAAAAAAGGAGAAAAAACCATTGCAAAACACCAGGAAATCTGAAAGTAGAGATTCCAGTGAAAGATTTTGGGATTCGGCACAAGTTATTTGGAGAACCCACCATTTCGTCGTAGTCTTCTCTGTAGTACGTGGATTCACATTTGCCATAAGCCAGTTGATATTTCATAGTGTAAAACTAAAAAAGTGACAAAATTAACTTGAGGCATACTTCAAGAAAATGAGAAGCTACATCTTCCAGAATACACAAATTTGCGTGAGTTGCATTCGAAAAACCGTCTATCTCATGTGGCTTTAACAGAGATATTAGGTATTCTTAGGTCACATTATCCAGACTGGATACATCACTGAGTTTCTCTAGTCCCTCCTTACATGGATGATGACCATACTTTATTTAAAACTCCTGCATGATTCATGTTTTGTTCGACTTTTTTTTCTTCAATTGTCAGTAGCGGTATTAGAGGTGATTTGTTTGAAACTGTCTAACTGTTCAGCCATCTTTAACTTGCACAGGAACTTGATATATTTGTAATTCAAACGAGCAAGTCAATGATTAAGCTATTGGGTTAAGTGTAAGTTTAATTTGTAAGTGAATATGTGTTCTCGAATTTTCATTTAGGAGGCATATATAATATATCCGAATATTGAGAAAATTAATTAATTCAATTCCGGTAAATTCTTTAAAATGATGATGGAAATAAAAATCCTTTGATATTTAAATTTCAGATTATTAAATACAAGCATGTTGACCAGTACTTGAAGGGGGCTTTCCTCTTATGTATAATTATTAATGGCTAGCTTACTCTATAAATTGTTGTCTGAGTTATTATATCATTACGTCTACGCATACAGTTGCCAACAAAGTTGCTGTTCCATAAGAATACCATAATATTGATCATTTTTACTCCTATTATTGGTTATATAAGTTTATTATATATCTATTTAATATATTAGGTCTATATATGTCTCTTATGGATATATGGTTAGAGACTTAAATGGTGTGATTTCATTTATATATATATGAGCTTTTAACTATATCATAAAGCCTTAATACTGATGTATAGGTAGTTATTTCACCATAACTGTCCATTAAGGTGGTTTTCCGGTTATAGGAGCTACAGAATTTAAAGTATATTATATTATTGTAGTTAGATAATAGTAAGTAAAATATATGATTATTAGGTTTTCTCATTAAAGTGAGTTTATTACCTTTATGTTCTTCTATCAGCGTCTTAATATAAGCTTTTAACTATTCATTAGGAATTTAAATGGACTATTATAATATTATTCATTATTTAGTCTATTTTTATTATTTATATTATCTTTTAGCTCTTATTGCACCTAAGGAAGGGTGAGATTCCTGATCGCAGTGGTGAGCAGCTTACTCTTTTTTTTTATTCTTCCCTTTACCTCTTTTCGTTTACCTCTCGTAACTCGTTCTTCACTCATCAATCCCAGCATGCGACGGCATTCCTCGGTATGTTATTTCTCAATGATGTTCCCCACCCTTCTTGCACAGCCAAATGTAGCAGCCAGGAGTTTTTTCCTGCATAAGAGCTCTCCCTAGACCTCTTCCTCTTGGTGCTTTGATGTTCCTTTTCCCCTTCGCAGTGTTGCTGTCAGGACACTCTCCTTGAACTATCTCAACCGCCATCGGTGAGTTTCTCTTTTTATTGTCACAACTCTCGGAAGATGAAGATTTTCATCCTATCTTCATCCATCCAACCATCAGATAACATGATAATCTCCTGGCTTATTTTATTACATGTTTTCCAACTTGATTAAATCAATATGCAATCTCTGTATGTTCTTGGTGTAGTCAATTGCCTTGCTAAGCATCCATCTCATTTAATATTGCCCTTCACTTCAACTTCAACCTTCTCTAATTCTCTGTGGTATTCTATTTTCGCTGTTCGGTCTTGTCTGTCCTCATTTAACCTAGATAACATTTCTCATTCCCTATAGCGGTTCTCAAAACTCAGTACATCCGCTCCCGTGACTGTTGTGTTTAATTCTACTATCGAATTTCCTTCACTATTGGTGTTCGTATCAACTATTCTAGATGCTCTGGAGAGCTTATATATTTATAATAATCCGCGCTTGAGTTTAACACATCCCGGTCATGGTACATTGAATGTCTGTAGGAAACCTCGTAGCTTAAGTGACATATCGAATAATCACCACATAGCGTGGAGAGACTTTATCAAGTTCCATATCCTCCACCAGTGGATAATCTAATTATCTTTCAGTACATCGGGTCTTATATACATATTGCTTCTCACTCTTAGCGATGCTCACACATACACTCAGCACATATCCTTACTTGTTATCTTCCTGTACAATTTCCTCCCTTCTCTTCCAAATGACTCCTGGACCCTATTCCGACGTACGTTAAGTATCCTTTATGCATTAACGCATTTCTCCACAGTTCTTTACTTTACTCAAAAGTTCAAGATTATCCCTCCTTTATCATTACTCTAAACATTCACATAGCAGATTTCTAATGGAAGAGTCTCTCTACCTTTCAAAATATCTATGACTCATTTCCCTTCTTACACGTCCGTGAAATACTGTCTATGGTATCATCCAAGTCCTTCTTATTTTCCTATAAAAGAAACAACCTCTAGAACCATGAGATTTTCTCGACATTTTTGTCAATATTTTTATTTGTGTGTGTATTTTACTAGTGTATGTTCATCAAGTACCACTCAACTTTGAAACGTCATAATTTTATGGCCTCGAGACACATGATTGCACGATATCATTTTAAATTTTGGGCTACCCCTGGAATAACTTGTACGTGCATTTTTCAAATTTTGAAAATTTAATCTTTTTCAGTTTTCAAATAACATTATTTCAAAGAATGTGTGAATAAGTGACACCGGCGCTCCTCTTATCATAACAGCAAACCATCTCAATAATATTACGCAAAACGTATTGTCACCCTCCTACCTTTTTACATTCAGTTCTCTCTCTCCTTTTTCTCCGTTATCAGACTTGGTCAATCTACCCAGAGAAGATATACACGTACAAAGTGTCATAATTTCTTTGTGGTTCCCTCGTGCGGGGTCATCGGCCAGGAATATCGCTCTACTTCTTCACCGTTATTGTTGAAATCCTCCTATATCCTCTATCTCACCTTCATGTTATCAACTACAGTTCCTGCCCAGATGATTGGCATTGGCATTAACTGTATAAATATTTTGTGTGACTATAATGCTTCCTTTGACTCTCGACAGTTCTAAAACCTCAAACCAAATCCTTATTCTCGATATTTCTAGATCTTCTTTATCATAACATTAAATATACTGGATAAAAAACTAGTCTTAGAGTCTCATCTTAACGTTATTAATCCACTGCATTATTGCTCCTGTGATACGTGAGCACTTTCTTCGAGAGAGTCTTCACCCTAGGAGCACTATATAATAAAAAAGCTTTCATCTAGACTAAGAGAAAGCTATAGTGCCCTCATGTATGCGTCGTTGTTATTGTTATTAAATTCCGCAGTGAGGTTCTCAATCATTTTGTGAAGCAATTATTCTAAACTTCAATTTCATCAAGGAGAACAAGAAATCCGTCGTGATTCTGTTCTTTCGTAATATCCGTGCCTGCCCTTCCCCAGTCTGGCTCTACCATCATTCTTCAGCCCTTCTCTCATCTCTAGTATTCTCTATATGTCTTTCTGCAAAGTCGGGGTCTAAACAGAATAGTTCTTGTAGATTTTACAGTTCTCTTCTACTGTTATCCTTTCACTTTTGCCCTTCTATATTGTTAACTCCATGGATTGATTTTCCTCCACCCCTTCTGGTACTTGATCGATATCTAGCGCTTATGCAACACCGTATTTAGAATCACAGATTTCCGAATTACTATTTTCGTGCATTTTTCTCTCCTCCTGTCTTTTGAGTTAGTTCTAATGAGTATCTTCAGCTTCGCCGATTGGTGCCTCATTATCACTGTTCTTTCTCATCGTCTCACGCAACCACGCTTCTCTATATTAATATCTATAGTCGAGTATCCCCTCACCTCCTCCCTCCTTCAACTTATCTCTTCTCCATCCGTCTCTTCACTTCAGTTCATTCACATTTTAACTGTCTCTGTGAAAATATTCTCGTCCATCTCCTGTTTATGTCTGTTGATCTCGCACCAAAACTTCTTGCTTATCTTAATATTGAATCACTTTTTTTTTTTTTAATCTCTTATATCTTTTTTCCTAGTTCCTAGATACATCTACTCTTATCCTCTCCGTCATTAATTTTATCATTTCTTTCCGCCTCCATTCTTTAATTACTCTTTATTAGCGATTTTCTTTGCATTTCTCTCTTGCCTCCGCAGATGATCACTCTTGTCTGTGCAGTTTTCTATTTTCAACATACCTTCTTCATCAATACTGCTTACTCTTTTTATTGCCATCCTCACTTCTTCAGTCCACTACCTAGTGTCACCTTTTCCTCGTTCTTCCAGCCCTCTTTTTACCCAGGGCTTCTATGCTGCCACTTTTTACGCGTTTCTTGTAATCTCTTCATCTCTCCTACTTATCTGCTGTAATTGTTCTAGGCCTCCATTATTTTATCCACTTATGCCAACTTTTTTCTTTGTTCCAATAATTTCACTTTAATCAAACACCTTTTTCTCTTGTTTGCATCTTTACAACCTTTTTAGTATCATCAACAGCCAGTTGTAGTCTTGAGGCCATAGAGATCCTTGTTCAAGATATTTAATCCGAATCCATTTTTACTCTAGGTGTCACTACATGTTCACATTCCTTATTAGCCTACTATCAGGACGACTGTGAGAGAGACAGTCTATAATAGAGATACTCTGTTCGAATTATCTGTGATATTGTTTCCAATTATATCTTTGAAGACTACGTTAGGTCCCTCTGTTCGACAAAAGCCATTCATAGACTTCATTCCCTTATCGCTCTTAAACAGAAATGCTATCAACAATCTTCCTCTATCTATCCTTTATCTCTCGACCATACTGTGAAACACCATATAGTCTTCAGCGAAAATCTGTTTCTCGTACTCTCTTCCCCACTAAATCCCCCGAAATTACCTCATAAACTCCTCACTTCTCTCTCTTAACTCAAGGAAATAGATTCTTAGACAACAAACTTTATCGCGCCCACTATATATACGTGCAAAATCTACTTCTTGAGCTTATTAAAGATTACGAGCCAATCACCTTATCCACATCCTGCGAAACAGGCATTGGTTTTGATCGCGACACTCCATCCCCACTGTTCGTAGATGTTTTGATAGAACCTGAAAACTGTTGAAACACTCTCCTAATCTAAGATGCCCACTCGAGCTCCACATATGAACACAGGAAATACTCATCAAATTTCCATCCCGTTGGAGTGTTGCCGGGTTTCTGGAAATGACATGGAGACAGACATAACAAATAAGAGTTTAACGGAGCCCAAGAGGCAATAATAATGTTATAGTTTGAGGTGAATATATAAAATTAATGTCTACCTATAATATATATATATATAACCTTACGTCCCTTATTATATATATTACCATGATATACCTGACATATTAGTGATTTATTCATTTTTGTTATTTCCTTTCAGTTTCGTACGTATTATTACGATTTTGTTTTAATTACGCTTTTTTTTCACAACTAATGGTGATAAATGCCTATTGCTATAACTAATATTATCATCAATGTTGTTATTTTTATATTATGTTGTGTAGATAAAAATAATATTTTTCCCTTACATGTCATTTATTGTTTCACTCTATAACCATGTGGCTAATTTGCACTCAAGGATTAGTTAACACATATTTTTGTATCGAGATGCTCTCATGCATTATGAGAAATATTGTCTGTGACTGCTCTATATCTATGATATTGTGACATTCTTCACATATTTCATATACCTTGTTTGCCTATATTGATGTCACCAGCTCTGAGTGGTATCACAGAGTTTTCTACTTTGAAGTCCGATTTCTTTGTACACCGTTTTACTTTTGCAGCGCCGAGTATCGCCCAGCAGCTGATACTAGAATATGATCCATTATTAATTATAAGCGCGGATTTTCCCGTTGAATTTAAAAGAAAATCAGTTTTTTTATAGCCGTTTCGGTAGTGAATAGACCCTGAATATTTTTTTTAGTATCTTAAACTATTCATCGTAATCTGTGGTCATTAATAATCTGCTTGTTTCTGACTCGAGCAGGGTTAAAACTACTACTGAGTCATTAGAAACCCTCAATCCAGCACCTGAGGACGCACCAGATGGAGAACCAGCAACTCCTCCTCCACCCTTATGAATTATTCTTCGTTTCCCGTTCAGTTCTGCAAAAACCGTTGAGAAAATAATGTACTTGATAATGCCAGATCGTCGTTTGATAGTAGGAAAAATTGCTGGTGGCATCGGTATCAGCAAAATTCTGTTCATTTACTTTTACGGGATGAATTAGAATTGCACATGGTGGCAGCCAAATTTGTCTCAAAAGTCATTTCGCAGGAACAAAGGGAAATCAAACGAGATTGCGCAAGACATGCTGGAAAACGTCAACAGTAATGAAAAGTTCTTCAATAATGATAACTATAGATGAAACCTGGATATATGGGTACGCCCCAAAAACCAAAGTAGAGTCATCACAGTGCAGCATTTAACCTCGTCGAAACCTAAGAGGAGCAAAATCAAGGTATGGAATGATTGGTGTTTGTTCGATTCTTCAGTGGTATGCGTGTAATCACAAACTGCGTGGCTAAATGAAAGAACAAACAAGTAACTAAGAGTTTCTAATCTTACGACCTGTCCACACGCTCTGTGATGCACCTTCCCCGCAAACGGCGGAGACTGTCATCAACAAAAACTGGGAACTGTATTACGAATAGATCGTTACCAAGAACAGATCATATCACGGATTTCATGGCAAAGTAAGGTCTATTCCTCATATTCGTTCGTCTAGTTTATCATCCTATATATTTTTCAGGATATAATATTCTCTCGCGTGTATTTTTGGAGTGTATTCTTCCTCTTTGATAGTTGCATTACAGACCTTCCAATGAGAAGCAGAAACCTGCCTTCGACAGCGAGAAATGACATTATGCACAACGCCGTAAGCAGAGTTGAATGCACAAATTCCCACACCCCAGCGGCCATTCACATAGAGATGCTTTCAATCAGTGGCAAATCTCGCGTAATTACAAACACATGAGCAATTTCCGTTATAAATGCTTTTCCCAGTAGAGCAAATTTGTGAGAGAACTCACACTAACGTCTAATGTATCACACTCGCAACTTTATTTAAATTGCTGACCGTTGAACCCGCTCATACATTTCTATCAACGTTAACAATATATCATTTTAATATATAAACCTAATACGAGGATACATTGGAAAGCATATAATGGAAATGGACCATAACACATTTCGATATATGGGGACAATAACTAAAAAAAAAAACTAATATTTACTTTGAAATTATTAACAATATCATTTCAGTTATTGTAAATTTATATACTCTTATACTCATATACTACCTTCAGGCTTAAATTGTATATCTTCCACGCAAGTAATACAAATTTGGCAATATTATACTTTTCTGACGGCTAAAAAAATTTATTATATGTAAAAAACCAAGAGTGAACTACTAAAAAATAGAATTAATCAATGAATAAAAACAACACGAGTAATTTTAAGTCTCGTGTTTTCTGTGCTATGCGGAAATTGGAAATCGCGCAACCTGAATGACACGTGAATTCCCACTTTTGAGCCAAAACAACAAAATAAATATATTCGTCCGATGATATAAGAGAGTTGCCTACTTATAGTGTATTTATTTTTAATATATGGTATTATTAATATATTCTAAAGAATATAATATTCATAAAATGGAAAAACGAACTTAAAACCGTAAATTCAAAAGCAGTTTTTGAATATTTTATAAAAAAGAGTGTAAATGTTGAACAAGTTTTAGAAAATACATTACTACAAATTTGTTATAAATCGATAAATTGTTGTAATGCGAGACAATGAATATATTAAACGGTAATCATAGTGAGAGGAAGATTGAAACATATGAATTCATGAGCTTGATTCATTGACTGAAGTTTATTTTTTATTTCTGTGGTAAAATTTTATATCGTTTTTCATAAGAGCAGCCCGAGTTAAGGAGTTAAATCGTGCTAGAACGAGAATAATGTAGCTGTTTCCCGAGAGTTTTTTAAACTCTTTCAGTAGTGATGTAGGTAGTCTCAGTGGGCAGGGGGGTGGGGGGTTCTCACGCGATTTATTCTGAGCACGCACTTGCTATCTCCAAGCCACCCTTCGGAACGGTCATTTCGCTCATTGCCATCATCTAGCACGCTTGATCTTTCTTTCGTTTTCCGCCGCCCTAATATGTTCCTATCGTCGTGTATTGGTTATTGATCTTAGGTAGTTGTTGTGTACGTTAACGATATGCGTACTTACAAATAGGTTGGAACGGGCGAAACGGTACAGTATGGAGGCTTACTTTTAGTTAATTAAGTGGAGCAGGTTTTCGCAGGAGATAGGGAGGTTATGTGCTAACGTTAAATAGCGTTCGATGAGGTTTTAAGTTCCTATATAGATCACTTATGTTTTAGATTTTAATGTGATAAATATTTCTGGGGTGAAATATTTTTTTGTAATTTTTTGAGTTTTTCAAAATATTAAAGGCTATGAACACTGGATCAATTACGGTTTCATATTTTGCGTTTCATCTGCGAGTACGCCATGTAGAGCGAATCAGTGGGTTGGGGATTTTGGGGTTGAAGTTTTTTTTTGAAGAATAAAATAAGATTTTTTGAATTTATTTTGAATTTTTTTGGATTTTTTTGGATATTTATTTGATTTCAGATTCGTAATATAATTTGTAAACAAACTCTTTTTGTTAATTGTAAGTATTCGATTAAGTGTGATTGATTTTTAAACTGCCCTTGGAGGTTTCTCCTATTAAAAAATATATGCAGTATCAAAATCCCATTAAAAATAGGGCTTAAATAGTCTTTGAGGTATGGCCCAGCAGTGAAAGGTAATGGAAATAAACAACACTAAAGAGTGTTATTTTGTTTTGAATGTGTAATATGGATATATCAAATAAAGTTTCAACCAAAAGTTCAGAAATAAAGGAGAAAGCAATGTTTGAAAATGAATCTTTTAAGTTGACATTATGATTAAAGTTTATGAGTACACCTCCGCACAATTTGAAACAGAAGTAGCCTTGCTTAATGATATTATTAATTCCTAAATTATTATTTTTTGTTCAAATATTTAGAAATTCAAATCATAACTGTTCTGAGAGGTGTAATATATAAAAATAAAATTTTAAATACATCTAAAAAATAAAAAATAAAGACAAAAAATCTAAAACCGAAACTAAAAAACTAGATCTCCAAAAATAAAAGTTATTTTTTGGAGCAACAAAAATAAACAATGTATAGACTGCATATGATTGTATATAATATATTTGATGCCTTCAAATTGCATTTAATTGTTATCTCACGTGCATAATAATAATCTGTATGTTCCATGATTTAGAATATATATATATTATATTATTATATATATTATATGTTATAATAGTAGTTATAATATATTATTATAGTTACCGTATCATAAATTAGTTATTAATATATAAATATATATTTATATGGTAGTATATTATAGCGATGTTATATAATTATTTATATATATTTCTTCATCATAATAGAATATGAGGTATATATATTAGTTAAGGGTTTTTAGTATCATATTATTGATATGAAGTATGATATTGATATAGATAGTGCTTATGTATAGTATTAGATAGCCGAGCAACAAGAATTTAAAGAAGAGCCGTAAAATATATTTTTTAAGTTCATAAAAAAAATTTTCTAAGTTCAGAAAGTTAATTAAGTTAGGTTTTTTTTTAAGAAAGGTGTTTTTAGTGCAAGGTCTATCTGTGAAGATTGCCAGAATTTTTCTTTAAACACTTTACTAAAAAAAATTTATAACATTTTATACCGGAATCTATAATAATGAACTTAGAAATTTTTATCTCAATTCATGGAAACCTGACTAGTATTATAAGCTGATATAATGATTAATTACTAAAATAAAATATTGATACTTAGGTTACATTTATTTATATCGTCATTTTTATGCTAATCTTACATTTCTCAGGTACTTAAGAGCTGTTGTAATTATATCATTTACTATACTTAAAGTAAATATTTGCAATTGAATTTTATATTATATAATGTCCGCTTTCTAATGAATCCATGTGCCACAATCCTGTTATGTTTAAACGACCCGAGTCAGTTTTTGAGATTTTTTTTTTTAACAATCATTGACACTAACCATTTTATAGTCTAGATAATTAACGAATTTATGTGGTGACGGACATGATTCAAAGTTCTTCTAAATACTTTAAGAAATAGCTTTGAAAGATTGTTTAATATTTCAACAAAAACAAATTTTATTTTCTCTTGAAAAATAAGGCGAATGACCAAAATAAACCATATTACTTATTGAATCAAGCATATAAAGCTTGTTAAATAAAATGTAAAAAAAATAATAATATAAAAAAAATTCAAAATATATGAATTATCTCGAAGTAATTTATAATTCATATTTGGAATATACATATTTGGAATCAGCATATTTAAAAGCTTATTACAAAAATGTAAAACAATATTATAATATATAAATTAATAAAATATTAGGGGGCTCGAGCCGACGGGGACAATGAGGGGGGAGAAGGGACGTAATTCCAAGTAACCATGTAGGGGGAAGGGGGGGAAATAGTCCTACCCCTCGTTCCCCGGAAGCCCGAGAGACCCCGACTAATACCTGCCACTTTGCGGTTTAGCCATTGAGGTATCCTTTAGTTAAAAAAAATAATAAATAAAATAAAACCTGAAAGGAGGCGTAAAACGTAACAGGTCCTATATATTTTTGAATCAATGCCGTTACCACTATAATTGATTGTTAGATAATGAAGAAATACATGAAATAGCTATAATTGAATAAAAAACATACAAAAAAAAATTTACAAAAACTGACGGCAGTCGTAGGGAAAACATAACCAGGTCAAATATTATAGTATAATTGATATATTATAAATTATATATAAAAATTATATAATTACTATGTATATATATATATAGTATATATACTATAAACTATATACTTATATATTCTATATAAGTATAATTATATAGTTATATACTTATTATATAACTATTGGATACAAAAGAATCAAAAGAAATAAATCTTAATAAAATAAACATAAATTAAAAACAAAATTCCGCTAAGAAAATTAACGGGTTAGCTTTCAGGACAATTGTACTCTTGTTACCCTCCACTACTCTCATATATATATATATATACGTGTATATATATATATATATATATATATATAAATATTAATATATATTATATTATATACTATATATAATTATATATAAATATATATATATATATATAAATATCACTATATATATTAGTATATATATTATATATATATATATAATAATATAATATATAATATTTAATATGGCCAGCGTCTGGATTAGCCGTCATATGTATCTTAAAAATTATTAATGTTTTACAGTAAAGACGGAATACATTGGTGGAAGAATGCTGGTCCATTTCAGAGTCAAGAAATAGATGTAAAAATAGTAAATGAAACTAGAAATATAGGCCACAATATTAAAAAAACTGCACTCCTGTGTGCAATCTGAACCTATAATTTATTTAAGGCTTGAGCTTTATTAATTATAATAAATTTAATTTTTTGTTTCCAGACCACTTTTGTGAAGGAAGAAAAATTATTTTTTAAAGAAAATTGTGTCCTTATTGAACAATCAACAGTACGTGCAAAGATAATAAAAAAAATAAAAAAAAATTATATCTCAAAACTACAATAGCTACAGCGAAAAGAATACATTTTTGGAATCCTCGTAAAATTTCAGCATAGGAAATGTAAAAAAAATAAAAAATTTTTTGGCTTTATACGAGCACACTAGGGGCTCGAAGCCGCGGGGAAACAAATAGGTGGGGGATTGTTTTCCAATACCCAGGTAGGCGGGAGGGGCGGAGAACCCAGCCCCGCGACACCCAAAATACCAAAGAGCGGGGTTCCGGAAAGACTCTCCCCGGAGGGGGGAAAATAATCCTACCCCGTAGTGTCCGCCGAGGAGGCCGGAGACCCCGACTCCTGCACGGGGGGTTTACCCTTGGGTTTTCTTTTAGTAAAAAAAAAAAAAAAAATTAATAGAAAGTCTTTATTTTAACGAGAAAGCAATAATAAGAGGTCTCTAAATAGGCCTTCTATCATATTACTATAATTATTTACATCATTTTTTTATTTTTTTATTTTTTTTTTACATTTTGCCCTATCCCAAATTTTACGAGGTTCCAAAAATTATTCCTTTTCGTGTAGCTATTGTAGTTTTTGAGATTTTTTTTTTTTTTTTTTTTTTTTTACAAATTTATCTTATTACAGATTCCAAAAATGTATTCCCGTTTTACTGTAGCATTAATAGTTTTGAAGATACATATGACTGACGGCTAAATCCCAGACGCTGAACCTATAATATTATATATATATATATATATATATATATTATATATTATAATATAGTTATATATATATATAATATTATAATATTATATATATATATATATATATATATATATATACGTATAATATATATTATATACGTATGTATATGCCAGCATCCCGAAAAGGGCCAGGCATGTAACTAAAACTATAACAGCTACAAAAAATAAGATATCATTTTATTTATATAAGATGAGACATTTTTACCGCAGAATTAAAAAAAAATTAATTTATTCTAATATTTTATTAATAACAATATTTAATATTAGTAAAAAGTGCAGGCTCTAATTGACTTGAAAGACCTTGAAAGCTGCAGTCTCGGGGTCTCGGGAGAAAAAGTTGCCAAATGTCGCTTTATAATATAATTGGAGAAAATATTATTTTTTTTCTTTTTATATCTTTCTTAGGGGGTTCGAGCCGACGGAGGGACAAGACCCCGTCGTCCCCCGGTAGGCCGAGAAACCCCGCACTCTCTCTATCGTTCTTGTTTACCCCCGTGGGATATTCTTTAGTGAAAAAAGAAAAAATTCAACATTTGGCAACTTTCCGTCTCACTCGGGAGTAGGCCGCATCTTTGATTTATCAAAAAAACTGTAAATTTTTTCATCAAATTTTTAACTAATTTTATTTTTAAAAAGCGGTTATTTTTTTTATTTTTTTTTTTAATTCTGCGGTAAAAATGTCTCCTGATTTAATCAAAATTACATATTTATTTTCGTGTACCTGTTATAGTTTTTTAGTTACATGCCTGGCCTTTTCGGGATGCTGACCCATATATATATATATATATATATAATAATATATATCATATATATATATGATATATATATATATATATAGTTATATATATATATATATATATATATATATATATATATATATATATATATATATATATATATATATATATATTTTATATATATATGCTTATATTTTATATATCCCGACACATGCTGAGAAAAATGCTGTGTTGCCAGTTTGCTATTTATTTCTTTTGTTGTACGTGAAATAGGACAGAGAGGCTACTTTTTTGCTATAACTTGAAGAGTTTGAAATATTTAATTAGTTATATGATGTTTTTTGTTCAATATGGATGTATTTGATTTAGACTGTATAATTTCAGACAAAATTACATTATTGGCGTTTTTACAATATTATAAATTAATACTAGATACTAAAATTTGCATATGTGGTGAAACCTGTAGTATTTATAATAGTGATTATAATTTTTTTTTCCGGTGTCCAAAAACAAAGTGTCGTAAGAGGTATACAATGTGTCCAGAAGGTTGCTTTTTCTATAATTCTCGTCTCCCTTTCAATAAGAGTTTACGTTTAATATATTACTTTACAACAAGCACAACCATTTCAAATGTCTGTAAATCTTTAAAGATTAGCAGTCGTTCCGTTGTTGAATGGTATAAATTCTGTCGTGAAGTAAGTACTAAAATTTAAGTTACGTTAGGTTACGTTACGTGTTTGATTTTTTACTTTGCAATACTTTTTTATATAGGTCAAATCTAAGATACCATCAAAAGGAAGGAGAAATAACCATTTATTAGGGTATCATGACCAATTTATATTTATAAGAAAATTTGAAAGCGATCCATTTATTAAATTTATTGAAGCTCTGGGAGAATTTTCCAATTAATGTTAATATATATATATATATATATATATATATATATATATATATACATATTTATATATATATATATATATATATATAATATATATATATAAATATATATATATATATATATATATATATATATAT
>JABUQX010092376.1:30000-32357 GCA_015478945.1 Trachelipus rathkii | reverse complement strand
ATAGACCTGTATGTCCTACCATATCTTTATGTTTATTATTGAGACCATCATCACTATATTAAGATGATCACTATTGATTATATGAATAAATTAAATAATAAAATATTAAGTTATTAATTTATAGTGAAACGTTCCTTTATTTATTTCTTCCTTCAAAAGTTATAACCCATAATGACTTTGTTACATGAACCCACATTAAGATATTTCACTTATGTACTAATATATTAAATATTAACAGTTTTTTAAAATACTTTCAATTTAATTATACATTATAACATATATACTAATCAAATTTTTATGACTAGAGCCGATGACGTCAAGATGTGAGTCTCTGATTATCTATACATTTCCTATACTAGCCAATATTCGCCACCATGTTGAGTGCATAAACGCGAGGACACGGTTAGGCGATACAGCGGTCATCCACCTCATTTTATGTAAAATCTGGATTGACCTATTAGAATAACTAATATATATAAAACAAAAGCAAGAAAGAGTAATCAATGAAAACAACATTATATTCAATAATCCGCTAATACAGAAGACTTTACTAAATAGTTAATATTGAACAGCAATTCTGTAAGTAATATATATATAAGATGATTTCTATTATTATATTCATGATGTACTACATGATAATCTGGTGATTAAGCTAACTTATTACAATATTAATCTATATACTTTATAAATTATTATATAAAACCTGCTATACTGTAAGTCGGTACATATATATTAATATTAATATAATTAATATATATATAATATAATATATATATATATATTATATTATATATATATATATATATATATATATAAATTATATCATATATATTAATATATATATATAATAATATATATATATATATATTTAATATATTACTTAATTATATATATTAATTATATATATATATATATATATATATTGGTTAGAATAGAAGACATTTGTTACTAATAAATTAATCATATCTAAAAATATTAACGATATAATACTATAAGAAAAATACCTAATAACATATTTGGAATCAGCGTATGTAATTTGTATGGAATTAAAGAAGCTTTATTTTATCTCTTTTTCCTTATTTTAATTTTATTATTTTTTTTTATTATCATACATAGAATATCCCATAGGATACCACATATAAAGATGCAAAGTGTATCGGGGTATCTCCTCGGTATATTTACCTAAATCGGGTTGCGACTAGGGTAGGACTTCGATTCCTCACCTCTGTCGCTCAATAATAGCAGTCGGACTCGTAGTCACACTAAATAATAATAATAAATGTGCAATATATATTTTTTCATACAAATTTCATACAAATAACTTTTAATTTCTAAAATTATATATATGTTATTATCGTTTTCTTAGTAATAACCTCATATCGTTATTTTACTTGAGAGATATCATTGCGGGTGCTTATTTAGTGAAGGTTTATTGGAGTCACTTATATTTATTATATATATAATATCTATATATATTAAATATATATATATATATATAAGTATATATATTATATATTAAATATATTTACTAACAGCTTTTTATATCACTACCTACTACCAAAATAAACGCAACTCACCGCACGTCTCACTCACTGTGTATATGTCTGTATGTATGGTATGTATGTATGTATGTTAATGTATGTATGTTGTATATGTATATATAAATAATGTATGTATGTATGTATTATATAATGCATGTATGTATGTAAACATGGAAGGACAATACTTTCCCTTCTCTCACTACTTGCTGAGTAACATCTGAATCATGAGAAGACAATAAATAAGAGAGTTATCAGTTTTAAAGGCGCTATTTATAATATATTTTTAGTAGTTAAAGAAAATGACAAAAGACGTACACCTATCCCCCTCACCAACCTGACTACTCACTATTCCTGCATAAAACAAAAAAAATAAATAAATTAAATAAAAGAAATTATATAAATATTCTTTATAAATATGTAAATAAAGTAATATGCAAATTTTTACTCACCGCGTTAGCAATAATTTTAATATAACAAAGTAATATATTTTGTGGTATATATATAATAATTATATAAATGAATATAAAAATATTATATATACTATATATTAATATAATTATTATATATATATAATATAATATATACATAATATATATGTAATATACTATAGATTAACTGTTTTCACCTCACATAAAATTACGATTCTTTTAATTTAATGGGGAATATTGAAAAAATTCGTAAAAAAAATCCTCAATCAAATAACCTAAACAGCCATTTCTCTTTATAATCCACTTAGGAACATTGTCCATATATATATACTATATCTATATATTATATATATATATATATAATATATATATATATATATATAATATA
>JABUQX010092376.1:25000-27500 GCA_015478945.1 Trachelipus rathkii | reverse complement strand
TTGGATATGGTTTTATTATTAACAATGATTATAAAATCTTATTATATATGAATACTATCAGAAGACAAGTCATTTGAAAAATATGATTAATAAATTATTATATCAAAACATAAATTAAATATACTATATATAATAAATAACTAAAAATATATAAATTATAATATATTATAAAAATATATAAAAATAATATTATTAACAAATAAACTTGCATATATATAATGAGTATATAAAATTATTAATTATTAAGATTTTATTAATAATTATATTTAATTACTAATATAATTTATTAAAATATTATCGTTACCTATGATAACAACCAAAGTCGATAAACGGTTTTACTATGATATAATAATATAACTAGTTTTAGTATCAAGTAGAATAATCTCAAGTATATATTATTATATTTAATAATATAATATTAATTATATATTCTATAATATTATATATATATCCATTATATAATTATATATATATATATACTTATAACTATATATATATTTATATAATATATATATATTATATATATATATTATATATATATATTTATAATATATCTAATTATATATAATTAATAATATATTAATAATTATATATATTATAATTAATATATAATATATTATATATATATGTATATATATATATATCTGTATGTTATATATGTTATATTTTATAAATATAAGGTATAGGTTTGGTAGCGTATATACTTGAGAGTACTTAAAGTTTATTTTAAATAGTGTAAATTAATTGAAATAATTATAAAAGATACAATATCTATAACCTATTTATCCCAGCCTACATATACTCTATTCTCACTATATATCTCTATCATTAACATAGATATTGACTCAAAATTTATTAAACTTATGTTATTATATTGCAATATATATATTAACGTAATTATAGTTATTATATTGAAAATTGACACTATCTATTATATATAGAACTATTATAATACTAGTTATATAGTATATAAAAATTACAATAAATAATATAACTAAGTTCCAGCGATTTAAAATTACTTCATAATTTTACTTAAAAATTGGTGGAATAGAGAGAAGAGATAGAATTAGACAACGATAGCATGAGAGAGAGAGAGGGCGAACAAGAGTAGATTGGAAGACGAGAGAGAGATAATGTAGGATTAGTTAATGATGAAATATTATGTATTTGAAAGAGTAGAAGAGAGTATAGATGCACAGTAGTTAGTAAAATTAAAAGTATTAACTTAAGATGACGCCACTAGATATATATTAATATTATCATATATATAATATAAATAATATATATAAATATATAGTTATATATATATATATATATATATATTATATATATATATATAATATATATATAATATATTATATATATATTATTAATATATTAATATATATATATATATTATAATATTATATATATTTATTTATATATTATATAATATATATATATATATAAATATTTTAATATTATAAATATATGTTAAAATATATATTTATATATATTATATATATATATTATATAATAATATATTATATTAATTATATATATATATAATATATATATATATATATAGTATATATATATTATAAGTATATATAATATATTATATATATATAATATATTATTATATATATATAATATATATATATGATACTATTAATATATATTAATATATATTAATTATATATATATTAATATATATATATAATATATATATATATATATATGTATAAATATATATTAAATTATATATATAATATATATATATACATATTTTGTATAAGGTGTTAAAACCAAAGTCAGGTTTGTCGTTGTATATTTATTCTTAGTTTTTTTTTTTATTTTATTTAAAAATCTATGTTTAAGTAGCCGAATCTAGTTGAAGATTGTACCTGGCCTCTTTGGAGCAAGCAGTTTAGATGATGGCAATATTGGTGGAATTGTCTAATCACCTTAAATCATATCTAATTAAATTATAGAAACAGTCTAATCAACTTTAATCATATATAATTAAAAAAAAAAGTAAGTACAAGCTAAAGTCACCTACGCACCAAAGCACCAGAAGCACCAAAAGCATATATCACACCAGAATGCAGCAGAAAACAAAACTTACCATACATCTAGATTCCAGACGAAAGGTGTAGGTCGATTCGAAAGTCTTTATCCTGGTTTGAAAGGAATTTATTGATCTTTCACTATTGAATGAGGTTATGGATTCAGTAAGTCAGTCATCCAGCGCGCTCATCAAAGAACAAAATTATTTTAGCGGTGACCAAGTTCAGTCGCAATAATCACGATATGTGTAGATATCTCGCAAAAACCGAGTCTTCTTCGTCCAATAGGAATTAAAAAGATACAAAGTTCCAGGACAAGCAGGAAAGGAGAAAAAGGAGGAAGAGGAGAAGGGGTAAAAAACTTATGAGAAAGGTTAGACGAAAGATTTATGAAATGAGTGAACCTTAGATCTTTAAGATAAGTAAATGGAATGTAAAGATTGATGATAAAA
>JABUQX010092376.1:5000-10000 GCA_015478945.1 Trachelipus rathkii | reverse complement strand
ATAGGAAAATATCGTCTACATGCGTCTATAGAAGAAAGGTTGTACAGGAGCATGGACAAACGTTTTTCCTATGTGGTTCATAAAGTAGTTTGAAAATGTTAGTCCCAAGGAAGACCCCACTGCTACTTTATCAGGCCTACGTGCTCTTAAATCGCTTCGTTTTCTGGAAAACCTCAGGATAAATGAGAAAAATGAATTGGACTTACGTTTTTTGAGACTACACACAAACAAACAAATACGCACACACACACGCATATAATATATATATATATTTATATATATATATTATAATAATATATATATATATATATATTAATTATTATATATATATATATCATATATATAATTATTAATATATATATCAAATGATATATACTATAATTAATAATATATGTAATATATATATAAGTTATATATTAATAATAATAATATTAATTAATATTAATATATATTTAATATATATGATTTTGTTTTGAACAGGACAAGTTAAAATGAAAATAGTTATACGGTAAGAGTTACTAAGGACACTCCTGGTCCAAGGTATAGGAATGTTAGATGCACAGTATTTAACCACGTGTATATATATATATACTATACTATACTAGTAGTAGTAGTAGTATATATATATAGTGGACCAATGACTACGGGTATTCGATTGGCAATTAATTCTCTAATATATAACTAACAACAGGATATATATAGGTTATAATTCTACTTTATATATTCATTAAGAATAATGGAGTTGGACCAGTAGTAATATATATACTTAATATATATATATTCAGCTAGTCAGATGTGTAACAACTATATTCCTATACTATATATCAAATCCTAAATATATTTAATATTATTAATATATATTAATTATATATATAAATATATATATATATATATATATATGTAATACTGTCTATTATAATATAGATATATATATATATTATAATATTATAATATATATATAATTATATTTATATTATTTAATATATATATTTTTATATAATATATATAATATATATATATTTATAATATATATTCCATATATATATATATATATTATATAATATTATATATATATAATTTAATTAATTAAATATATATTTATTATATATTATATATAATTAATATATATATAATATATATATATATATATATATAATTAGTAAATAAAAATGATACATCACAGTATAGAATATGAAATATATTTAGGAATTACTGGTGATAGAGTCTTCCCCAAGGTAAACCAAAGCTACTGTATATGATAGTAATATATATATATAGTGTTAGGTAAGTATATAGGTATGAGTATATAGGTACTCCAGGTATATATGAATACATAGTATAGTATAGGGTAGTGAAGTAGTAGTAGAGTAAGTAGTAAATAGGTATGAATAATTCTATCAATTTAATCATACTCTAGTTATATTAGTGACTAATGAATACTACATTTAAAGAAAAAGAATGAAATAAACTTCTACATATATTCCAAAGGCCTGAATCCATCACATTGGATATATATATTATATATATATATAATAATATATATGGAATTAATTAAAATATTTGATCCATTCTATCAGTATAAAGTTCACCATCTCTCACCGGCACCCTAAGAGCACGCATAATTTCTATACGGATGTGGAGGGGAGTACACTATCATTCTGGTCCGTGAGTGGTACACTATCTAATAATCTAGTATCACAGATTCGTGAATCGTTGTGTGGGAACATCGGAAAAACACCCGCGCAATGCACTTCCGAAGCCCTGACATACTCCTTGGATTTCGACATTCATAGCCCCGGTATATTTGCGCCCACCCTTAACATTAAGGTATATAATATAATATTAATAGAATATTTATTAATATATATATTTATTTATTATATATATATAAATTAATATATAATATTATATATATAATATATATATTAATATATATATTAATTAATTATATATTAATTATATATATATATGTACATAATAATTATAATATCAAAGTATAGGCGGCTCGTCGTTATACAATATTTATATAGGTGGTATATATATATATTATGCATATCTGGTAGACATTATCTAATCTAACACACATAATTATATTATTATATTATATATATATATATAATATATATATATATATATATATATTAATATATTAATAATATATATATATATATATATATATAATAAATATATATATATTATATATATATTATATTATTATATAAGGTTCAATGTATTTGTTTGAAGCACCACACTTTCTGTTCCAAAATAAAAATACTAAATAAAATAATACGTATAGGGTTAAAATTAAAATCAATATTGAGGAAAAATAATTTAGTTAATCCACTTTATAATATATATAAAAAAAAATAAGTTTTTGAATGTCCATAATTAAAAAGCATAGTTTTGAAAGTACAAAATAAAGTATAGAAAATTAAATATTATAAACTTATATATATATATACCTATTATATATATATATAATAATATAATAATATATATAATATATATATATATGTATATAATTAATATATATTTATATAATAATAATATATAATATATATATAAATATATATATATAATATATTATTATATATATATATATATATATATAATATAAAATATATTAATATTAATATATATATATATAATATATAATATATATATATATATATATTATATATATAGAAGAATTATTTAAAAATTTAAGGCAATATCCTTATATTAAAATCTTTATTATATTTCTATCCCGTATACATTTCTTTTTCGTAACATATTATGAATTCACATTAGATAGTGAAATTTATCAATTCATTCTATTTACTTTACTAGATACCTTGTTCGTTTTTTATTTTATACTTTATCAAAATAGGCTCCAGACGCTTCTATATTTATTGTATGGTATAGGCCCCAGATAACAGGTAATCCACAATCAGATTATTACTTAGGAGTTGGACAGATTGAAATGTTTGAAAGAATATTCAGGCAGGTTTGCGATATTTTTGTAGGAAGCCCAACAATCACTAACAATAGTTGATCCTAGACTTATATATTTTTTAATACAGTCCAATAAAGTATCTTCTTTTCTATTTGGTACAAGACAAAAAAAAAAGCTATTGGGTCTCCCTACAAATACCCCCAAATAACCACTGTTCATTGAATACCCTCCCTTTATTATATTTACGTTTTTACAAATGTTTCATCAATCTCTATAGTCATATTTGGTTCTCCAATCCTCTCAATGACTAGTCATACTATGACGTACCTTATTTATCCCTAAAACAGGAGTTTTATATTTTTTTTTTTTGTCTTTTTTTCTAAATGCTACCATAAAAAAAAAGACATTTTGGAATTAGTAGACAGAATTTTGGTTCAGAAAATAGTAAAAAAAGAAATAGAAAGCCTTAAAAATAATGTGAAGAATCGTAATATTTTTTTGTAGATCTATATACAAGTGTACAATAAAACTGCCCCCAAAAAAACTTTATTTAGTCGTTTCATCGAATACAAGAACATCGTTCCACCGGGACAGATGTCGCGTCAGACGAGACCACCTTTACTCCTGCCGATCTTTTGTGGTTTCCCTATAAGATTGTCAAGGGTATGTCACCGTTTAAGTTAAGGATTTCACACACCCACTAAGAGTATAAAGCGCGATATTGAAATAATTATTTTTTTAACATAAAGGATAGCCTTATACCTATACCATAGCAAAGCGTAAATGTCCACACAATAAGAATTAAGGCAGAGCCAGTCGGGCTCTCTTTAGCTTTCCTGGTGACTGGATCCTTACGGAGGGACTTCGTCCACACCAATAAACCCCCTCTTGTTTTTGCCACCCGCGGCTCGAGCCCGCACTAAGATGGGGAATAAAAAAAGATTCTATACATTACTTTTCGGAATGAAATGAAAAAATGCCAAAAAAAAAAAAAAAAAAAGGATTTCTATTGAAGTTTCAACGTAAAGACCCATTGACACCCTTCTTGTATGAGTTCTTCAATATAAGCTAAGATAGCAGTTCTCGAAAGTCTATTAGATTTTCTGTTATTATGCAACTTGACACCTTAAAACACTTCTATAAATTGGCTAGCCTGCCTACTCTAGTTATCTTCTCTCTCGCTCTCATCCTCTCTCTCTACTCTTTCGACTGCGTGCTCTCTCTCTCTCTTCTCTCTCTCTCGTTCTACTACTGTCGGTACGTCTACTACTCTCTCTCTATCATCCTGCGTCTCTCTCTCTCTCTAGATTTAAATATATATATAATATAGATATACTATATCACTAATATAATATACATCAATCAGACCTCATAACTACACACATACATATCACTAACATTGAGTAGATAGGACTAAATAGATATAGGTAGACATTACTATGTATAGGTATAGTCATATACCTCTTAATAATAGATAACGTAGGTATATAGGTATATAATTATCTATAAGAGTTACTATATTATATCTCTACTAATATTAGTGTATATAGTACTTAAGAAATGATAATATAATAAATAAACGTATTATATATCAGGAAAACATTTACCTTTAATATACGCTAACAAATAATGTTAATGATTAAATAAGTTTAACGATACACAACAAAGAGACAAAATAAACTACAATGAAGAGAATAAAATGAAAATAAAAAAAGAACTCAAGGGTAACCTGTTTTATATTATTTTTTTGACAAAAAACAACTCCTATTATCAACAAAAAATTGGTAGGGAAAAATAAAATTGTTTCTAAAATATGTTACGGCTTATAAGGACAATAGTAGGAGGATATGATCAGTGAGTTGAGAGAATTTTGTGACTTAATACGCAGAACTATCTATCAAATGTAATCACAGGCAAAGGCATAGGGTACAGATTCAAAAAAAAAGTTATAAACTAGGTTTGGTTTGAACTTGGTTGAAGGTGGACGTCTTTCATTTAGAGTTTGTAGTAAGTGATATACTTCTTTTTTTAATGTACTACAACTTAATTTTAGAGTCTCAAAAGT
>JABUQX010092375.1:0-24925 GCA_015478945.1 Trachelipus rathkii | reverse complement strand
AAATTTTGTTAGTCTTTCCTCTCCTAGAATGAGGAAAAGATGTTGTTCAGAGAGAGCTGAAGAAATATAATTTTTGAAGTTAACATCCAAATGTGATTATAGATTCAGGGAGTGGCCCAACCTTATTTCAATACCATGTGCCAAATTGTATTTTTTACAGGACGATTCAAGAGAGATGCGCAATTATATATATATATTATATAATATATATATATATTATATATAATATATATATATATAATATATATATTATATAATATATATATATATATATTATATATATATAATATATATATATATATATATTATATTAATATTTTATTATATATATTATATTATATATATATATTTATATATATAATATATATATAATATATTATAATATATATATATAATATATAAAATTATATATATATATATACTTTTTTGAAGGATTGAAACATATCATATATGTATTTTTATTCCTATAGAATAATATATCAAGTAATCACAGAATGTGATTTCTCTATTAATTATTTTTTAGAAATCTTTGAATTTAAAGAAATTCGGCACCTTATTTCTAATTATGCTGCTTAGGAAAAAAATAAAAAATTCAAAGTAATTTAAGGAATATGAGAGAGAACACTACCTCACTATCACTAATAAACACAAAATTTCAAATGATGATCCAAGTTAATTTAAAATCATGTTACAAATATGAGTTTTGTCGGGAAAATATATTGATATATGAGATCGACGGTTACAAAAAAAAAAAAAATGCATTTATCACGACGAAAATGTACATATTCTTCAAAAATTCAAAGGGACAGTTTTTGCCTTTTTGGAAAGAGAAAAATTATTAAAATGAAGTTTTTGTGTTTTCAATTAAAAATATAAATTTCGTAAAAGAAGTAGGCTCACTAGCCCCAAAGTTAAAAAATAAATTCCCAAATAGCCCCCGTAGCAATGCGCAACTTCATAATCATCCAATCGGCGCCCCACGCTTGGCGCATGCGCCAAGGGTTGGCCACCCCTGAATTATAGATGAAATTTATTTACACAATCTGTAAAACTTTAAATAGATATTGATGGAAAGATTTTAATAGATAAAATTTATTTACACAATCTGTAAAACTTTACATAGATATTGATGGAAAGATTTTAATAGATAAAATTTATTTACACAATCTGTAAAACTTTAAATATATATTGATCGAAAGATTTTAATAGATAAAATTTAATTACATAATCTTTAAATAGATATTTTAAAACTTTAAATAGATATTAATGGAAAGATTTTACTAAAATTGGTAAGTATGGATTTATTATTAGCGAACTTGCTCTACTATTGATTTAAAAAATATATATCAAGAAAGGGAATTACTGTTGTTTCATGTCTGTTCATTTTACAATGATTCTGACGCGGCATTCATTCTTCATTAAGAAAAAAAAAGCAGATGTTCTATTGCAACTTCCAAAATGCTTGAAAAATTTACACCGATGTTTGTTGAAAAATCTTTCAAAGCATGCATCTATCTCTCTATCTCTCTATCTCTCTATCTCTCTATCTCTTTCTTTATCTCTCTTTCTTTCTATATATTTTCAAGATGATTAAGATCGGTGAAGCAACACTGTAAATCTTTACCGTGAAATTTACGGTAATTCGCCGTCATCTCGTGCTGGCAACCGATTACAGTAAAAAAAAAGTACGGTTACCTAATCTAATAAAATGTGGTCGCCGTTACTGTATTGAAAACGGTGACCGTATTTTATTAGATAAGGTAACCGTATTTTTTTAAGGTAATTGGCTGGCAGCGCGAGATGCCGGCCAATTACCGTAAATTTCACGGTGAAAGATTTACAGTGTAGTACCAAATGGTCGTCAGGGAAAATGATCGACAGGTCAAATGGTCGACATTTGTTACGAAAACAAAAAAAAAAAAAAAAAAAAAAAAAAAAAAAAAAAAAAAAAAAAAAAAAAAAAACTGGTTTATTTTAAGTATACCCCAAAAAAAATCAAAAAAAAACTTAACTTAACCTTAAACTTAACTAACCTAACCTAACTAACCTAACCTAACCTAACCTAACCTAACCTAACCTAACCTAACCTAACCTAACTAACCTAACCTAACCTCACCAACTCTCTAACTCTAACCTAACCTAACCTAACCTAACCTAACCTAACCTAACCTAACCTAACCTAACCTAACCTAACCTAACCTAACCTAACCTAACCTAACCTAACCTAACCTAACCTAACCTAACCTAACCTAACCTAACGCCTACGGCGGGTTGTAGGAAAATTTTTTTTGATGTTGTTTCGACCATTTGACCTGTCAGCCATTTTCCCTGTCGACCATTTGGGTTTGTCTCCAGATCAGTTACTATCACTATTGATGGAGACTGCAATGTAGTACCTAATGGAAGAATGAGGGAGAATAAAGTTGAAATCATAATAAAACTTTTTACCATTTCGCTTGTTGATTACAAATTTCAAAAGATTTGAGTTTTTTTGAGGAAGAAGATTCAATATCTTGATTCATCTCTGTTCGATATCTTGATTCATCTCTGTTCGATATCTTGATTCATCTCTGTTTCGCATATCTTGCATTCTCTCTGTTCGATATCTGATTCATTTGATTTGAGGAAGTTGATTCATCTCTGTTCGATATCTTGATTCATCTCTGTTCGATATCTTGATTCATCTCTGTTCGATATCTTGATTCATCTCTGTTCGATATCTTGATTCATCTCTGGTTTAAAATAACTTGATTCATTCTCTATTTTAATAACTTTAATTCATCTCAATTTCGAAAATCTTGATTCATCTCTATCGATTCTTGATTCTCTCTGTTCAAATCTTGATTCATCTCTGGTTAAAAAGATTCATCATTGTTTTAAAAATATCTTTAAATCATTCCAATTCATGGGAACTTTCCACCCATTTTGTTTCCTATATTAGCGATAGTTTTGTCCATTTTTGTATCTGGGAAAATCTTTTCTATTTTATCTTTTAAAAAATTGTCAGCCTTGGTGACCTAACATAGCAGTACCCTATTGATTTTACTATGCTAATAAAGCTTCTAATGTGTTGTACTTCAAATGAATGTGAACAGCAATGCCGCTATAATGCCGCTATAATGCCGCTGAATATTTTCGACAGCTGGAATTCCTCAAAAATGTTTCTCCATTGAGGCCGCTGAATATTTTCGAAAGCTTGAACATTTCAAAAAATGTTCATCCATTGCCGCTGCATCTTCATATCGTTGTCCAATTTTAAAGTCCCTATTTATTTCAACATTCGTTGTATTGTTTCAATAAAGATTCTCCTTTAGTGCTTTCCACTAAACCAAAGAAAGTATTCACGAACCACAAATGTTTGCCTTATATATCTATTAATATATACTCTTAATTTGCTTAGATCACTATTTTTATTACTTATTAATTAAAATTAAAAGACAAGCGTCAAAGAATTTTGATGGTTTATATATATATATATATATATATATTATATATATATATATTATAATTATAGTATATATATTATTATATTATTAATATATATATATATATATATATAATATACTTGCAAAATTAAAAACATCAGTCGATTGTATAAATAAAATAACTCCTTGAGTGAATACTTCACTTACCAGGATTTAGACCCGGGCCCTCGCGAACGGTATGCCAAGCGTGTTGCCACTCGACCACGACAAGCTAAAAAGATACGCGACTTAAACCTATGAAAGAGTCCTCTATTCAATAGGAATAAGGACCGCCTATGGCAGGACAGATACCTCAGCCACGCATTCTCGCTTGCACTCGGGGTCAAAGGTAACCACAGGACTCCATGTAAGGAGGACCACCTGAGATCAGGAGTATAGATGTATAGATGTAAAATACTGCATTAAACCGCAGTTCAATTTGTTATAGATAAAATAATCCTTGAAAGTGTACTTCCACTTACGCTGATTAGATCCCGGGGCCCCTGCGCGGAGTTATTTTATCTATAAAATTGAATTTCCGGTTTAATTGCAGTATTTACATCTATTACATCTTACAGAACGAGGGAAGGACTCACCTTACATGGGTCCTGTGTTACTTTTGACCCGAGTGCAAGCGGAAGATGCGGGCCTGAGTATCTTGTCCGCCATAGGCGTCCTTATCCTATGGAATAGAGCCACTCTTTCATAGGGTTTAAGTCGCGGCTTTTTAGTTGTCGTGGCGAGTGTAAAACACGCTTGGCATACCGTTCGCGGGAGGCCCGGGATCTAATCCTGGGAAGTGAAGAATCCCTCAAGGAGTTATTTTATATATATATATATATATTATATATATATAATTATATAATTATAATAATATATATTATATATATATATAGATATTATATATAATATATATATAATCTAAGAAGTTAGTGAAACCCAATAAACTTAATGTTCAATATAGTACTGCACATAAATATTGTATTAAACCTTTTTTAGACATTTCTTTTTAATATTAACCTAATAAACATATAAATATTCATATTAATATTATATTCATTTCATATTAATATAAATATTTTTTGGAAATGAATATTGTCATCATGAGTTGTTGTTATTATTATTATTATTATTATTATTATTATTATTTTATTATTATTATTATTATTATTAATTATTTATTATTATTATGATTATTATTATTATTATTATTATATTATTATATTATTACTATTATTATTATTATTATTATTATTATTATTATTATTGTTATTAGCTTTGTATTAATATTCTTAACAAACCAAAATTTTTATATTTCATTTACTTGAAATGATATAATCAATTGTTGCCTTGGAAACATATTGCATTCTATACTGTTTATATTTACAATCTCTCTCTCTCTCTCTCTCTCTCTCTCTCTCTCTCTCTCTCTCTCTCTCTCTCTCTCTCTCTCTCTCTCTCTCTCTCTCTCTCTCTCTCTCTACGAAACTATCAATTCTTTACGGTTCTTTCATTTTATTTTCATTCATCTCTCTCTCTTTCTCCTCTCTCATCCCTTCTTCTCCTCTCTCTCTCTCTCTCTCTCTCCTCTCTCTCTCTCTCTCTCCTCCTCTCTCTCTCCTCTCTCTCTCTCTCCCTCTCTCTCTCCACAAACTATCAATTCTTTACGGTTCTTTCATTTTATTTTCATTCATCTCTCTCTCTCTCTCCTCTCTCTTCTCTCTTCTCTCTCTCTCTTCTCTCTCTCTCTTCTCTCTCTCTCCTCTCTCTTCCTCTCTCCCACTCCAATCCCCCCTCTCTCTCTCCCTCTCCCTCCCCCCCCCCCCCATTGGAACTAGGAATTAATTACAGGTCACCCCCAAAATGATAGAACATTATTTTAGGTTTGAATTTATTTAATCATAACCTATTATTATCTCATAAAAATATAATTAATTAATATATGGCGTATGTTAATTTAATATTTTAAATAGGTTTTATTTTAATGTTATTTTAGCGTGTTATTTTAGCGCATCAATTAATAATAATAATAATAATAATAATAATAATAATAATAATAATGAAATATAATAATATAATTAATAATAAAATAATAATAATAAGATAATATAATAATAATAATAATAAATAATATAATATAAAATAATAATAAATAATAACAATAATAATTAATAATAATAATAATAATTTTTTAAGAATAATAAATAATAATAATAATAATAATTAATAATAAATAATAATAAATTGAATATCCAATAATAATAATAATAATAATAATAATAATAATAATAATAATAATAATGATGATAATAATAAGTTAATCAAAGAAAATTAAGAGTATTTGTTAATAGAAATGAGGAGACATGTTTGTGGTTCATAACGATTTTTTAGGTCAAGTGGCTGTTCCTCATATATGTATAAATGATTTAGGACCAGGGACTTTAAATATAGGTTTCCAAGTTTGCAGATGATACCAAATTAGCTACCTCAGTAAGTAATAATTGATGGATATGAATAAAAGGATTTTAAAATGACCTTGAATGAAGCTCTTGAGTGGACAGATATGTGGGGCAGCATGAATTTTAATAGATATGTAAGTGTAAGGTTCTTCACTTAGCGTTTTACTCAAATATAAAGATTAACGATGGGGATTTGTGAATTGACTTGATCTTCTTTGGACGAATAAAAAGATTTAGATGTACACTATAAGGCAGTAAATCTGAAAGTATTAGCTAATCCAGTGTATGGAAAAAAAGGAGTAATAAACCTAATAGGATTTCTAGGTTTAATAAATCGCAATGACGTTTACAAGAGTAGTGAAGTTATAAGTGAGCTTTGTGATAGCTACGTTGGAGCAATTAATTAGAATATTGTTCACAATTTTGGCCCTTTTATATAAGGATATATGACAATAGATTGTGTGAAGAGAGTGCAACGTTAGAGTGAGGTAACAAGGATGATTTCTTGGTGTCGAGGTTAAGGGGCTATTAAAGAAGAGAGCAGGAGTTAGGAATGTTTCTTTCTGTAGTAAGGGCGAAATATCTTTGACAGGACAGATAACAAGTCTCTACAAAATATTTTTACGTATATTGATAATAGTGAGATTCATTTGTGATTCTTTAATAGTGTTACCACGGACGGAACCAGGGACACAATAAGGAAAAAAAATTATAAGAAGACGCTAATCTGATTAAGGAAACATTTCATTCATATTTTAGGGGCGTTAGGTTTTTGAATGGTTTGCCGCAGGATTTTGGTGTACTCGTTATTGAAACATATTAGAGAAAGGATTGAGATAGGGTATATGTATGGTTGGGGCCGTCATTTAGTATATATTTGACAAAGCCTATTGGCGATTTTTAGTTAGTATTAAAGGTAAAAACTGCGATGCTGTAAATCACCTGGTGTGACCCAATAAACTTATTAAAGCTTTTAGTGTGGTTGATGATGTAGTAATTTAGCTTTGTTTTTGCTTTTTGGGAGTAGTTGGCGTATATGTTATATTGGCCTTGTTAGGATATTCGACACTTAGGGTGCGGTTGTAAGATTGTGCATGCTGCATGGAAGCATGTGTTCTGATAAATTAGAATTTTAGTTTACTGAACAGGATCGATAAGGCCCATGTGGACTTCTGTGCTGTCTCGTTTGTATTTTCCTAATCTCTAGGCTTAAGGAATTACTACGAACGCTGAAATCAAATAGTGACCTTTTAAATTGATGTCTACAGATGTGATTGGTAGCAAAATCAATAAAGAATGTTTCAGACGTGTTTAAGTTGTTGAAAATATCTAGCGGCGTTATTGATCATTGCTGTTCACATCCCTGTGAAATACAACACATAAGAAACTTTATAGTACAGCAAATGCAACTAGGTACTATTTTAGATTACCATAGTAGACGACTATAGTATCCTAAATAGTAGGACAGATTTCCCAGATACAAAAATGGACACCAAAACTCACACCGAATGGAGTGTGAAACAAAGGTTATGGAAAGTTTCGATGGATTGTTACGATATAGAGCAGCGTTTCTCAACGGGGGGGGTCGCGACCCCCAAGGGGGGCGCGAACGTACATAAGGGGGTCGCGGTGGGTCACAAAAAATAAAATATTAATGTAACGAACAAAACTGCTTTATTTAATGGAATTGTTAATACAAATTACACAGTTGGTTTTTTATAAAAGTTAATGACTTAATAAATAAAAATAAAATTATACTTAATTTCTTCCAAAAGCATCTTTTATTAAGGTATTATTATATTATATATATATATATATATATATATATAATATATATATATTTATTGTATATTATATATATATATATATAATATAATATATATATATATATATATATATATATATATATAATATTATAATATATATATATATAATATATATTATGGGGGAGGGTAATTAGGGGGTCGCGAGGCTACTAACTTTATGCGTTTTGGGCTATTAGGTGGGTCGCGAGGCTTAAAGGGTTGAGAAACGCTGGATCTAGGACAAACCTTTTAAAGCATTTGATGAAATTTTAGAGGAGCTTGAATGAGTCAAGATATTAAACCTTCAAAAACTCAGATCTTTTGAAGTCTGCAACAATAGCCAAATTTGTTACAGTTTATGTTATGACTTCAACTTTACCCTTATTCAGACTGTTCCCTATGTACTACATTGCCTGGAAAAAGTTGTTTCTTGTCATTAAAGTTTTCACTTTTGAATTTGAATAGAAAATAAAAACAATTTTATAGTGAGAATCTCATTAATCCACTTGTCCTCCACAAAGACTTAATCTCATATTTGGATAAAATCTTTCTGTGTTACAAAACTGAAATTTTTAATTTTAAAAGAGAAAAATTTTCAATCCAACATAATAGATACAAAAGATCCAACCCTGAAAACATTTCAGAATTCCATTTTGAAAAAATTGTTGCCCCCAATAATACCCAGAAGGATTCTTTGCTTTGGCTGTGGAAAAATGAAGAGAAAATGAAGGAAAAAAAGAAAAAGCCCACTAAATCTCATAAAGTATCGAGAAGAGAACTCAGTTCCTAATGTATAAGCCCGTGCAAAAAACAATTATTCATAGAACCAAACATTTGACATAAGGTTTTTTTTTTTTCTAAAAAAATGCCACCCAAGAATATAACCACTAGTCACTTTACTGTAATTTGATATATAAAACAGTCACTCAATTTTCATCGATATCATTAAACTTATTTACCAAAATTTTTGCAAATAAAATTTGAATTGTTTTAGTCACCATTTGCGATTTGTTAAGGGAAATTTTAAGACATTATTATTTTTGTAAAAAAAATTTATATTATTTCCTACCCTTTCTTGAAAATGTGACCACAAAATGCATTATCCTTTTTTTCCCATTATTCCCTTGTTTTCTATAATGGAAGCAAGAAAATTTTTTCAATTTTAAGATATAACCAAGATTGGCTCTTGTGTAGGAAATGAGTTGTGTGTTACAACTCATAGCTACACAATATAAATGAAGGAAGTTATTCAATCCTTTTTTTGTTCAGAGATCCAAGGTTGATGAGCTAGTACCAAAAATGGCAAGAGAGAGAGAGAATGGTGATGAGAAGAGATAGTATTATGAGTGAGAAGAGATATTAAATTTTTCAGGAGAGCAAAGGATAATTTGACCGAGTCGAGACCTAAATTTGGACAGACCATGGCGATCTCGGTGGTTCACAGATTGGAAGGAGGAGAGAGATGAGTCAGATCGCAAAGGATGATCTCATGTCGAGGAGGGAGTGAGTTTCATGGGGAGGGGGGAGGAGCCCCTCTGTAAAAAAAAAATCTCATGAGTTGTTATTTAGATTTCTTAAACTAACCTAACCTAATAACCCTAATGCCTACCTAATCCATATCCGACCTAAAACTCTTTTTATTATGACCTGACCTAAGCCTAACCTGAACATACCTAGCTTAACCTAACCTAACCTAACCTAAACCTAACCTACCCTAACCTAAACCAACCTAACCTAACCTAACTTTACCCTAACCCTAACCCTAACCTTACGACCATTTTTAAAATCTAATCCTTAAAATCCTTAAAATTCAAAAAATATTCCTAAGCCTAACCTCGAACATCTTTAAGTGATCCTAACTAACTCTTATTACATTCCCCAAAATATCTTTTTAATACCCTGTTATTTACTAATCCCGCTGCGGCCGGCGGCGTTCTATGTCAACAGGGAATAGATTTTTTTTTTCTGATGTTATATTCGCTTTTGTTCAGCTTTGTCCGGACCTAATTTGGCTGTCGATCATTTTTCCTGTCCGGACCATTGGCCTAGCCCCATCCCCCAAGTTGAAGAATATTTAAATAAAGATAAAATTTAATATACCTTTTTATATTTTGAAATAGCTTATTCAATTAGATTATTTTATAATTTCTCTTTATTGAAGCAATGTAATATATATATATATATATATATATAATTATATATTATACCTATTATATATATAATATAATATAATATATAATATTTATTATATTATAAATAATATATATAATCCTTTAATAGTAAGTGCATGTGTGGTAACCTAAAAAAATAATAATGTATCTTTGAGTTATGTGACTATGTATAATATACTTTATATTTTTATAAGGTATGATATGATATAAAAGAAAGATTCCTGTCATTTAAATGCTCAATTCTGGGACCGTTCCTATTTACGCTATATAATAATGACCTTAAAAATTAGTATATATACTTTAATTGTTATATATTATATTATAATTATGATTGTATTTATACTTATATTATATAATATATATATTTATATATATTATATTATATATATGTTAATATATTATATATATATATATATATATATAGATATATATATATTTATTTTTATACATTTATATATATATTTATTATTATATATATATTATTATATATATATATATATATATTATATATATATATATATATATTATATATAATACTATAAAAATATATATATATATATAATTATATATATATATATATAGATAATTATATATATATATATATATTAATATAATATATATATATATATATATTTTTTATATACTATATGTATATATAATATTATATCAATGCTGTGTCAACCAATCCCTATTTTCCCATGAGATCTTATTCTCCACAGCAAATCGGACAATCAACAAAGCCTCTTTGACACTGTTCCCACATTCATTCTTATTCAAAAATCCTTCAATCTCCCTTAGAAAATAACGACAAAAAATGCTTTCTATTTCGCCGGATAGGAGGCTGGCGCGTGTGGTTGCCCAAAGTTCGTGCCATCTAATAGAATTAATCCTCTCCACTCCCATTAAATTGCAAAACGGCGTCCCACATGTCGGCGCAATTCTCTTCTTCAGGGCTCTCTTCAACTTTTTCACAGCAGGACCTGCCATCCCTACCCCTACCAATCCACCAAACTTCATCGACTTTTTAACGCGTACGATATTTATTACGCGCTTCATTTCCCAACATACAAGAACGTAAATAATGTATAGTGTCACACACCCATCACACACCGAAGTTTAATGAGCTAAAGTACAAACCAAAAAACCTTAAGAAAACTTTAAGGTACCTCACATTTCTCCATAACATGAGATGATCCACCTCCCCCCCTCCAACCCAATATTCACAGTCCCTATCCAACGCAACTTACCGTGAGAACCAACGCGAGCGCACGACACTAACTCGAATCTTTCAACTATCCCAACTTCCTGGATATTTTTCCCAAATCTCGATGAAAGCCGAGAAGAGTAAATCCCATCCCCCTAAAACCAACCCTAAAAATTTTAAGGACTTAACATGTATTTATGCTTAAGCTTACTTATGAGCGCAACACATGACGTTGCTACCCCCCCAACGGCTCGAACCAAATCACCACTATATCATACGAAGGTTCTCCCATTACCTTGGCGCCCGGAAACTAAACACCCTACTTGCTCCCTTCCCGGACCAACCCTAATCCCAACACCAACTATCTGCCTCATTCTCCCAGATCAGTACCAAGGGAAACAACTACCTCTTAATACCCACCAACTTAAAAGACGACATACAACCTCCTACTGATATCAGACCTATGAATTAATCAGAAGTATCATTAAATCAACCCTATTTACTATCCCACATGCTCCGCATGGTCCGTGACTGGTTCAAAATCTAAAACTAAAAACATAAAATTGAGATCAACGCTGCAAATCACAACTCTAAAACACCCGCCCGTTAGATCCCAATCACTGGAGATGCACTTAAAACTACCCCCATCCAAACAATTTTACATGATGAGATTACATCTTCCTATCTCCACCCACCTATGGGAAGATACCCAGTATAATGGAGGTGGACCTCAATTTTTTGACTCTTACCCAGGGTAGAAAGAAAACCTTAAATCCAACCACCCCATATAGTTACACCCAAAAGAGCATCATTCTCCAACCCCCCCCCCGACACAGACTTTAAAAAATCCGCCACACCTCGCTCACCAGTTAATAATAGTGCTTGATAATGACATCTTAACAACATTATTCCCCCTTCCCCCTCCCAATAGGTCTATCGGCCTATTACCATCATATTTCCATAAAACAGTTTAACTAACATTATACCAACAAAACGGCGTGACCCACAATTTTGAACAATTTACTTAAGCTCCCCTCCCCAAAAATTTCCCCTACAGAAGAAACACACTGTCTAGTAGAGGCCAAATTGACCTCGCCCCGGAATGGCAGATCAGAGTCCACCACCCCAAAACTCTGTACCGAATACAGAATATAGATTCAAACTAGAGACAAATTGAAAATCCCCCCTCCTGCACCAGATGTCACATTCCCCAGGACACAATGGAGCACCTCCTTCTGGGGTGCTCCGCTCTCGACTCCCCCCGTGCCGACTTCTCGTATATTCTTCCACTTTCTCGACCTGTGGAAACCGCCCCAAGAGCGATGCCGGCTTCCGGAAGCAGTGTGGGCCCTTCCAGATTGAGGTGGGCGCAGGGGGCAGAAGTAAGTGATATGATATATAGATTATATTAGTAATATATGTATATATATATATATATATAGTAGTAGTATAATATATATATAAATAGGGTTTATGATATATTATATATATAGTATATAATACTTATATATATAGTATATATAGTATAAGTTATACCGTATATATATAGATATATATATAATATATATATATACTATATATGATATAGATATATAGTTATATAATATATATGGAATATATATAGTATATATATATACGTATATATTATAGTGAGTATTATATGATCATCTTTAATATATTTTTTTACAAGATCGTTAGGAAATAATGTATTATTTAATTTTAGTTGCGAAAACATTGCTATTAATTAAAGAAACTAAATATGAAATAATACCTCACCAAATATATTTATTATATTTGTATATGAAAGTAATTATTAATGATACCGACACCGTTGATTTTCTAAAAATTTTACACATGAAATGCTTGAAATGATCCTTAAAGAAAGAAAATTGAAAAAAAAAGTTTGAAAAATGAGCATGAAAAAAGTTATGAAGTTTCCAAATTTTCATATTTATAACCTATTTACTGTCAGATTCCTTTGTTTTCTTTGTTTTTTTTTTGTTTTTTTTGGTTTTTAAAGACTTATATAGGCTTATGATGTTAAAGTAATATTTCATTACTTTTCCAGCATCAACGGGCTGGGGAATGCGAAATAATAGAGGGCAGACCACCCTCTGTAGCAAAATATCTGCCAAAGCTAAAATAATTTAATTTAGGGTCCCAGTGACCATGCTATTCTCACCTCATCCTCCGTTATATCATACCATCGTAATACCACTAAAAATTTATATATAAATCTTATTTCTTAGCGATCTAGGAAATAAAATTAAAAATAAATAAAGTAATAAAATTTCATAAAGCTGATCCTATATAAAGTTAGTTAGTTTCTTGCCACCGAACCACAATCCTATGAATTGAGAGGTTCATTAGCATTTACCTACACGGAGGTTCACTTTGATCAAGCCGTTAGCCTTGAATGGTTGCTGTCTTGTGTCAAGAATTGCGACAAATATTTCCTAATCCCAACTGGATTAGGATCAAGGTTGGGGATTTTTTTAAGATTTTTTTTTAGGAAAAAAATCTAAATATTATTATTGATTTTTATTTTACTATTTTTTTTGTGATATTTTGATATTTTTATAGGAGCATCCAAATTGGCTTTTTTAATTATTATTGGTTTCTAATAATCAGATAAATTAAGGTTATTTAGTGCTAGTTATATACATCTAATTAATAATAAGTTTATTAAATATAATTTTGATATATTGAGTTTAATACTAATAGTTATTATTCCCAAAATTGATATATAATTACTGTTTAATATCTGTAATACATAGGTATAAAAAGTTACCTCTAATTTTATTTATTCTTTTATTAAAAAATGACAATTAATCACTTACATTTATATTATTAATTGAAAATGAGTGAGTAGATGAACTAACTTATCATTAATCAGGTGAAAACTAGAGAAGAATATTTAAGGGAAAAAAATATGCGTTTAAAGAAACAAAAAAAATCAAACACATAAAACAAACAATCAGATGATTTTTTTTTTTTATAAAAAACAATCACGTAAAATAAATCAGTTAATTTAAATCTTTTATTTTTTTTCGATGGTCAACCCTGGTTAGGATGCCCAAAGATTTATTCTACCCAGTCTATAGTGTACTATGCAAAACAGAGTCCTGCTCTGCTCAAGCATTTGAAATTCTACCCACGTGGGACGTGGTTTTCCTATATCATTATGATTAGAGCACAGAGAGAGATTTTGTATGTTATTAATATATTGTTCTGTTGTGTGTGTTATGGCCGTGCGTTATATTATTTACTGATGTGTGGGTTATTGAGATCTCAGTGTATATTCGCTATTAATATTGGTATTTACCGTAAACCCCAATTAATTAAACGAAAAACACCACAAAAAATTTCTCTTACTGCTGGCTCATTGAATATATAAATAAAATGTTACTATTTTGACTGAGAGACAAAGGACTGAGAGATTCAGAGAAGCCTAATCCCGCTGCACGCCCCTAGTGAGGGAAAACTATTAACCGAAATCTTAACCCCGAGGTAAAGTACTTGGCCCTTTAGAGTAAACCCTCAACATAATGGATATAATTATATATAAATATTTGTTTAATATATTCGCAATTAATCTAATCACTATTTAATTATTGAAAAATGAATATAAATACTTACAAGTATGGTAAAATAATTATTTACATATTAGCATACTCTTATTATATATTGTTTATTTTAAAATATAAAAATTACAATTATATTAATTGAAAAAAATAACGATAAAATAAAAACTGAAAAAAATAATAACGAAAAAAACAAATAACATTAATTACTATATTATAGGAAAAATAAATCATATACGTGTGATATATTTTTTTTCATATTACTATATATTATAGAAATAAAAATAAAAATGTATTGTAGAGGTGAAAATACGTAGTGATTTTTTTTTTTCCCAAAACTACGATAGGTACAATAATTAATAATTTATGTTCCTAAATAAAAATTATTTTAAATTAATTTATATATATATTAGGGAATTAGAGAATAATTTATGTATTATAATTTAAAAGATTTTTTTTATTATAGAATAATATTTTTTTTTTTTTTTTTTTATTGTACAAACATACATAGATTACATTACTTTGTAAAAGAATGAAAAAAACTTTTGATATAATATAATATATTTATAAAATATTCGTATAAATATTTATATATATTAATTTTCATTATATATTTTAATTATTTTATTATTAATTATTATTTTTATTTAAATTTAGATAATTATTTATAATTTAATTTAGTAATTTATTTAAAGAATTTTATATAAAATTATTATTTATAATTTAATATTCCATAATTATATGATTAATTATTAAATATCCGGGTTAAGTCGTTTTTAACAGTAATATATATTTATAATTTTATACATTATAATATTAGTGATCATATGGTAAAGAAAGAAGTTTATATCTCACCACGTGATAAAAAAGGACTTTGAAAAATAACAGATACCTTCAAATATAACTATATAAATATTCATTATAAAGTATAGCACATATGAGGAAATGGTATAATAATCTTAACAATGAATAAACATAAAAACTTCTGTTGCAAATATTATATATATTATACTATATATATGAATGAATATAAATTAATATTTATATTATATATAATAAGGCTCGTTCTGAGTAGAGATGCAGTCCTTCGTGTGAAGATTTTTTTAAGTATAGTATGGAGATAAACAGCTGGAAACAATGAGTGTTTGTCTGTGTCATAATATAGAGGACCGAAAGTTTTTATAGAAGGTATAGTTTGGAATGAGACCTGGAGTAACAGATGATTTTGTGCAGAGTGTATTAGGAAAAGAGTTTGGTGAGATGATAGGCAGTGTGTAACAGGTATGAGTCTGGTTGTCAAGAGTTTCAAAAAATCTCTGAGGTAAAGGCGTAGATACAGTAAAGGCGTACTGAGAGTCCTGGTGTTGTGCCGTCCATCGTCCTTGATGAGGGCACGATGACTGATTTGTTTACCTAAGTAGTTTATATTTAATTAGAGTAGTGCAAACCTATGTGCATGGGCTAATAAAAGAAACGTAAGTTCTATGGATCTTCAGAGGTTCCACAAAAGTGCTAATCCAATGGTTAAAGGGACCCAAATTCATCTCTCAGGGGCGTGCTATGTGGGCGTGTGAGAAGAAATTAACGATCAATAGAACTGAGGATTAATGAACGTTAAAATTAAGTTTAGTTGTTAAGAATAGTGTGAATGACACAGGAGATGCAAGGTAACAAAACGGAGTAGAAAATTATAAATAGAACACCTATGTTGAGATAGCTTAATTAGGCAAAGAAAATTTTAAGGTAACACATATGCGTACCACCATGCGAAAATATGAAATTATTTAAAATGTTCTGAGTGCAACTTTGAATGTAATTACAAACAGCAATTAAAATCGCACATGCTTTTAATCATGCAAACCATAAAATTATTTAAATGGTTCTGACAGTGCAAACTTATGAATTTGTACTTATAAAATCCAAAGCTTTGAAAAGGCACATTCGTTAGCCAATGGAAAATGTTAAAATATTTTAAATGTTCTGAGTGCAACTATGAATGTAATGAGAAATCCAACTTGAAAAAACACATGCTTATACATAGAGAAATAAAAAATTATTTTAAATTCTCATTTATTCAATTATGAATGTAACCAGAAAAGACAATTAAACGTCCACCATGTTTAATCATGCAAATAAAAAATTATTTAAAATGTTCTGCAGTGTCAGCTCATGGATGTAATGTTAGAAAAAGAAATTCATTTAAAAAACTACCAATATGCGTAAGAACATGAAAAGGTAAAATTATTTAAATGTTCTGAATGCGGCTATGAATGTAATGAGAAAGAGAGTTTAAAAATCCACATGCTTAACCATGCAAATTATTAAATTTATTTAAATGTTCTGAAATGCAAGAATTAATGAAAGCAATAGAAACAAGACACTTTAATGTAACACATTGCGTACACATGGATTAATATGAAAAATTATTTAAATGTTCTGAGTGCAAAAATGAACGTAATCAGAAAGTATGCTTTAAAAAATCCACATGCTTTAATCATGGCAAACATAAAATTCAAAATTATTTTAAATGTTCTGTGGAGTGCAGCTATGAATAATTCCCATGTAGGAAAATGGAATAAAAAGTCTACTAAATAGAGATCCAAAACTCATTTAAGTGGCGTTATGAGTTTCATAACGCAGAATATGTTATTATAAATGTGAGAGTTGTAAACCTGACCGGCCTGGGTAGTATCCGAATAGCAAATAAAGTGAGTGTGTATCCAAGTTCCTACGATGTAGTCTGACTGAGGAGTATAATTGTATAGTAGCTCGTTGCAGCCCAGATGAGTAAATATCTTTTGTTATAGAACATGATTCAACCTAGGAGAGAATAACTTAATGTATATACAGTTGAGAGGGGAGGGATGCTAAATGGTTTGAGTGATAAGCAGATCCCACCAGTGCTTCAAGGTGGGTGAACCCTTAACATTTGAGATCCTCTCCCTCCGCAGATATCCCCGACTGAGGTCTGGAGTGATCCTCTGAATTCCGTGCGCGGGTTCCAGAATGAAAAGCCGTCTGCTGGTAGATGGAAATATCCACATGCCTTAATCATGCAATACAGATAATAAATTACAGCTCAATCCCATGTATGTTATCCGAGTTATAAGCAGCTCGATTAATTGGATTTGCTAAACATATGACAGGGGCCGGTAAAAGAAAGACCTCTATGTCATTTTAGTACACTTTATCAACCTTATCTGTGTTCAAGGCATGATTGGAAATATAATGTAGTCTGTATCTTGTCTCTTACATATTGTTCTACACTGTAGACGACTGCCCTCTAACCCCTTAAAGTCTATTGGGAATGTATGAATAAACAGACGAGTAAAGGAACCCGAAGAAAGAGACCACTTAAGAGCACGTCTAAAAACGCGCACACACATGCGCACATCACATAATAACTAACTAATATATTAATACACTACGCTGAACTCACATATGGAGAATTGGAAACTCGGGCGCACACTTCAAAATGCTGAATGATGAATTAATGCTATATATAATTATAATTATGACCGCATACAATTTCACTTATTAATATTATACACATAAAGTAGTAAAGGCATGTAGATAAACCATATAACGCTAGGCTCAAGGCCAGTTGATATAGAAATGGGAGTTCATCAAATATAGAATGGGGTATTCTTTTTTTTCAAAAGATAGATTGTCTCCTCACTGGACCTAATAATCCCTATTCTAAGGGAATGAGAATTTCTCTAGTAATTGCTACAGAGGATACGGATGAGCCATCGAACCCGGGTCCTATGTCTCACGACTCTGTTTTATAAATATATTTTTTAGATATTTTACAATATAAATCAATAAAAATATAATAATAAAGAGAAAAAAAAACCCACAACAAAAACTATTAAGAGCTATAAAAGTAAGATCTGTGTGGTCGAATGAACATTAAATTAACTCAGGAATGGATTAAAGCAAGTCTTTTCTCGTTGAAATTAGGATAAGCTCGTTAGAGCGTTATTCCTCTCGGATGGTGATTGATCGCAATTTGTCCAAAAAATTAGTTATTAACAGGAGTACGATCTCCGATTGAGTCGTGAACACCCGTAACCAATAAAAATCTAACCAAGGTTATATACACCAACCACTAGACACATGTGATGCAAAAATGCCATTCATATTAGTGTGGGAGGAGTTCTATTAATCTATTTCTGGTACTTCTCGTACTTAATTATTCGTGTTATTAGCATATCTTTCAAGTGAGAAATTACTTGGAGTTGTTCTGAGTCTCAGAAATATTCTTGGATTAAAGCAGCCGGAAAAGTCTAACTTCTTGTTCTATATAGTCGTTAAATATTCGTGTGGCCTCTTCCAAAGCAAAAAAAAAAATAGTTCTGGAAAGCTGGAAACGGGTTACCAGTACTTCGTTTCTTTAAGCCTGAGGAAAACAAACTTTTCCAATTATTTGATAATATTCATCCGTATTACATCGCGCATACCTAAATATTAAATATTCGGGTAGATAAGCAAACCCTACGTTGTCCAGGAAAAATACCTCAAATATACTAACTGCAGTATATGAAGTTAATTATTATTCTTATTCTTGTCACTATCGAATTCTTCAAAGAATTAATCACGTTCTTACACTGCCGCCTCTCAGATTGTGAGTTACTTGCGAAATCTTCTTTCAAAAATAAACGAAATAAATTAAATATATATATATGTATATATAACCGGTATATATATATAGATATTATATATATATAATACTATATATATATATATATATATATATATATAACTATATATATATATTATATACTAAATATATATATATATATTAGTGTATATATATATATACATATAACTATATAATTAATCTATATAATATATATTATATATATATATTATATATATATATACTATATATATAATATATATTATATATATATATTATATATATATTCATTTATTATTTAAGCTATCTCTTACATTTTTTATACAATACATGTACAATAGTCTATTATTTATATATTTCATATCTTGTAATTTAAGCACAGTATAAAAAACAAAAAACATGCGATATTTTTCTATCAAAAATATTTTTATGTGAATGTATATTTAAAACATTTTGTAATATTTAAATTTATTATTAGTTTTTCTATTTATTAAAAAATGATAAATTTACAAAGTGAATTTTCTGAAAATGTATAAACAATAGTATTAATAATAATAAAATGAAATGTAATATTTCATATATATATATATAATAATATATATAATATAATATATATATATATATATATATATATATATATATATATATATATATATATATATATATATATATATATTATATATATATATATACTGGTATATATACTATATATATAATATATATATAATATATAGTATATATATATATATTATATATATACTATATATATATAGATATATAATATTATATATATACTAATATAATATATACAGTGGCGTATTTAGGGGGCCATGGCCCCCCCGAAATTTTTTTGACGCTAAAAATTTTTAAGTATCATATCCGTTAGTAATATAAAGTGGAGAGGTTAAATTAATTTTCATATAATTTGTTCCCATTCAGGAACAATCTCGTAAGTTCATTAATTAAAACTAACTGAAGCCATCAGAGAAAATGCACATTAGAATTTCAGCTCAGATTTTTGAAGAATGGGTAAGCGCATCTGAATCTGAGCTGGGTATTGAAATTGTTGCACCACCATAAATTAACAAATTCCAAAAATACAGACCCAACATTCCTAAACTTCCGACCTACAGACTTGAATTTCGCACATTTATTTTTATTACCATTTTTGGATGATTTAATAGTCAGCATTAGGAGAGAGGATTTTAAATCATAAAGAAATTATATCTTCCTTGCAGTTTGTCAGACCGAACAGGTGTAATGTGCCGTATGAGAAGATAAAAGGATTGTGTAACATTTTACAAGGAAGATCGCGAAAGCCAATTGAAGATTTAGTAAATGCAGAATTGGATTTATGGAAGTTGAAATGCATCACAGCACAGATCGTCCAAAAAACAGCAATAGACGCTGGTTTCTTGGTTCGCAGTTACAATTGTCCAAAAATAGGGTACATCTTGTTTTGCAAAATACGGCCAATTTTAAACGTGTCTACTGCTTCAGTGAGAAGAAGATTTTCAGCATTAAGACTTCTGAAACCTACTTGCAGAAAATACTATTTTGGAGATAATAAGACTTACTGGATTTCCCTCCTCTAGATGATCGAAATTACTGACATAAAAACTTGAAGATATTATCTCAGAATTTGCTCATTCTCATGCCCGGCAATTAAATTTAACAATTTAGGTAGGATAATTTTAATAATTTATTTAAATTACTTCACTTTTTCTTAGAAATTTAATATTTGGTTCTTCCATGTATATATAATATACTATATTATAATATATTATATATATATATATATATATATATATAGTATATATATAATATATATATATATATATATATATTATACTATATGATATTATAATATACTATATATATATATTATTATATATATATTATATATATTATATATCATAATATATATATATTATATATATATAATATTAATATATAGGTAAACTGTAGGTCTCATTATAAATATATAGTATACGGTATTAATGATATAATATTATTATATATATATAATATTAATTAGTTATTTTATATATTATATATATAAAACCTATAATTATTTCAATATTGATGTAAAACCTGTTTAATTAAATAAAATATTTAATACTATTCTATATATATAATTATAAACGATTTATGCTTATAGCGCTCCCCTGTATAACAAGTTATAATTCAGGAAACGCACTTGTTTTTATAATACATAATTATTATCATAAATGATATTTATAATATGATATCAAAAGAATTACACCTTCATAAATTATAAATCCCTTTTCTTGTGATTAGGAAAATTATGATTATGTCAACTTTAATATATATTTTTAAATACCCTTATATTTTACACCTAAGTCTAATGGTAAAAAAAATAAAGCTATATATCATGTACTAATATCTATGGATGAAAGACTCGATGCTGTGCAATGGCGTGTAAAATTTGAATATGTTTCCTCTTGTGCGACAACAGTGTTATTGTCGTTATTGTGTGTTTAACGTAGAGGAACGACACAAAAATATTCGCCATTGGAATAAACGGATGAATGAAGCAGAAACTAATAAAAAGCTTTATACGATACCATCAATTAAGTTATAATTTGGTGTAAGTCATTTGAACAAATTTTCATCGATATTACAAGAAATACGTAAGTGCAATGGGTTTGACAACTGGGGTATATTTATGAAGATCGTGAAAAAAATTAATAATGTTTTAAATTTACACACAGGCACACACACGCAACACATAACACTTGGAATTGCCGTTGGAGGAAGGGGGAGAGGGGGCTTTTGTTAAATGTTTATACTTTGATGCAAATATGTTATATAATGTTTTATTAACATTTTTCTATTGTTTTAATAAGAAGTCGTTGAGAAATAATTAATAATTAATGAACATAAATACAACAACATCATACATACATAACATTACATACATACATACATACATACATACATACATACATACATGCATACACATACATACATACATACATACATACATACATACATACATGCATACATACATACATACATACATACATACATTTTGCACTCCTTCCATATGAACGTCTTATAAAATACGAATTTGCTGTTAATATTTATACATTGCAAAACTGTCTCAACCAATCATTGGGAGAAATAATAAAAATGTCAACAAATATTTCTTATTAGAAAATACGCTGGTGAAGTTGCATTTTTGTTCATATGTCTTTTTTGCACGGAAAATTTTGGTATGATATTCCTGTCACCTGTCACAAAGATTCGTTTGGATATTGCTCCATGTTTCAGATCATGTTCATCGATATATATTAAGAATTTGGGTAGGTTAATTGCATCATGTTTCAGATCATGTTCATCGATGTATAGTAAGAATCTGGGTAGGTTAATTGCATCATGTTTCAGATCATGTTCATCGATATATAGTAAGAATTTGGGTAGGTTAATTGCATCATGTTTCAGATCATTTTCAACGATGTATAGTAAGAATCTGGGTAGGTTAATTGCATCATGTTTCAGATCATGTTCATCGATATATAGTAAGAATTTGGGTAGGTTAATTGCATCATATTCAGATCAGATGTTCATCGATGAAACAGCAATTATAGTTAGAGGAAGTCTGGGTGTGAGATTGCATCTGTTTCAGATTCTATGTTCATCAAGATGATATAGTTAAGATATATTGGGATAGGTATTAATGCATCACTGTGCCAGTTTAGATCTTATCAACGATGAATAATACCGCTCAGAATATGCTGGGTCAGAGCTTATTGCCTCATGTTATAGATAAAGATCTTCGATATGTGCTAAGACATGTGGCGTAGGTTAATTGATCATGTTCAGATCATGTTCATCGATGATATAGATAAGAATACTGGTAGGTAATTGCATTCAGTTTCAGATCATGTCACGATATATAGTAAGAATTTGGGTAGGTTAATTGCATCATATTTCAGTTCATGTTCATCGATATATAGTAAGAATTTAGGTAAGTTAATTGCCTCATGTTTCAGATCATGTTCATCGTAATATAGTAATTATTGGGTAGGTTAATTAAAGTTCTATATGTAAATCATTATCAACTAGATAGATAACCTAATTAGTTTTATTATTCTATTAAAAAAAACAATTAAATAGTGATCAATACTCCTAGAATAAAAATATATATATATATATAAATCCACCTTTCCTAATTAATTAAAAATAATTTACATTAAATCATGGAACATCCTTGGTAATATTTGGCAACTCTCACTAAACATCCTCTCGGTACTTTACTCCGTGTTATAACTCAACTTCTGATTCCATATTTAAAATCACTTAAAATAATTCGATATCATTTTATTTTTTATTTCATTTTCCTTAAAACGTTTTCCAGTCACATTATTCCCCATGGAATTTTCGATCTTTTTCCATTGATTCTCTTACCATTCTCTTATTTTTCTCCTATCATTCTCCTGCCATTCTCATACTTTTCTCCTATCATTCTCCTGCCATTCTCATACTTTTCTCCCATCATTCTCCTGCCATTCTCATACTTTTCTCCTATCATTCTCCTGCCATTCTCATACTTTTCTCCCATCATTCTCCTGCCATTCTCATACTTTTCTCCTATCATTCTCCTGCCATTCTCATACTTTTCTCCCATCATTCTCCTGCCATTCTCATACTTTTCTCCTATCATTCTCCTGCCATTCTCATACTTTTCTCCCATCATTCTCCTGCCATTCTCATACTTTTCTCCTATCATTCTCCTGCCATTCTCATACTTTTCTCCCATCATTCTCCTGCCATTCTCATACTTTTCTCCTATCATTCTCCTGCCATTCTCATACTTTTCTCCTATCATTCTCCTGCCATTCTCATACTTTTCTCCTATCATTCTCCTGCCATTCTCATACTTTTCTCCTATCATTCTCCTGCCATTCTCATACTTTTCTCCTATCATTCTCCTGCCATTCTCATACTTTTCTCCTATCATTCTCCTGCCATTCTCATACTTTTCTCCTATCATTCTCCTGCCATTCTCATACTTTTCTCCCATCATTCTCCTGCCATTCTCATACTTTTCTCCTATCATTCTCCTGCCATTCTCATACTTTTCTCCCATCATTCTCCTGCCATTCTCATACTTTTCTCCTATCATTCTCCTGCCATTCTCATACTTTTCTCCTATCATTCTCCTGCCATTCTCATACTTTTCTCCTATCATTCTCCTACCATTCTCATACTTTTCTCCTATCATTCTCAAACCACTCTTCAGTAATTCTCCTATCACTTTCCTACCAATCTCTCGTCATTTTAATGCCATTCTCCTATTATTCTCCAACCATTCTAATATCATTTTTCTATCATTCTCCTACTATTCCCAGACCTATTCTTGCACCTATTAATTTACTATTTCCAACCTATTACCATTATCCTATTATTCTCCTACTATTCTTGTATTATTCTCCTACTATTCTAATACCATTTTTCTATCATTCTCCTACCATTCCCCAACTATTCTTACACTAATAAATTCCTACCATTCTAATATCATTAACCTATCATTCTCCTACTATTCTTATATTATTATCCTACTATTCTC